>RJWT010013912.1:0-21459 GCA_004365215.1 Cuniculus paca
GGATAAGTAAAGCATATAGAACTTCAAATAGCCACAATCAGAAAAGAGCCTCTCGAAGACATATCATGGTCAAAATCCCAGAAGTCCAACACAAGAACCAAATCTTAAAAGCTGTTAGAGAAAAGTAACACATCACTTATAAAGGTAATCCCATTAGAATTACAACAGACTTCTCAACACAGACTTTAAAGGCCTGAAGAGCGTGGAGTAAAGTACTTCAAACCCTAAAACAAAACAACTTCCAGCTAGGCACAGTGGTACATGGCTATGATTCGAGCATTTGGGAGGCTGAGGAAGGAGGATTGCCAAGAGTTTGAGGCCATCTTGAGCTCTATAGTGAATTCAAGGCCAGCCTGGGCTACATGGAAAGACCTGGTCTCAAAAAGAAAAATAAAGAAGAAAAGGAAAGAAAGAAAACAACTTCCAGCCTGGATTTATATATCCTGCAACAGTCTTTCAAAATTTAAGAAGAAATAAGGTCTCCCCAGGATAAAGTGCACCTTAAGAAATTCATGATCACCAAATCTACACTCCAAAAACTTTTCAGAGATATCCTAGAAAGAGACAATGAAGCAAAAATACCAAAAAGGCTAACAGAATATATAAACCAGGCAAGTGAGCAGTTAAACAAAAGGAAACGAAAGATAATAGCAACAGGAAAATAATGCAGTGACAGGAATAAGGCAAAACCTTTCAGTGGTAACTCTCAATGTGAATGGTCTTAATTTCCCAACTAAAACACATGGATTGGCAGAATGGATCAAGAAACAAACCAATGATATGCTGTATGCAAATCTAATCCAAAAAGAAATTCATAGACTAAAAAATGAAAGGATAGAGCTGAGGATATAGTTGAGTGGCACAGCGCCTGCCTGGCAAGTGTGAGGCCCTGAGTTCAATTCTCGGTACAAAAAAAAAAACCTCTTTAAAATTAAAAAAAAAAAATTAGAAAACAATATTCCATGCAATGGAAACCTGAAAACAAGCAGGAATAGATATTCAGACAAAGCAGACTTCAAGCCAGAACTGATCAGAACTGATCAGAAGAGACTACATATTGATTAGGGGAACAATTCAACATCAATAGAAAACAATTATAAACATAAATGCACACCTAACTTTGTATCATGAACACTACTGGACACAAAAGATCAAATAAATGTCAACACAATTATAGTGGGGGACCTCAATATGCCACTGTCAAAAATAAATAAACCAGACAAAATCAACAAAGAAATATCAGAGTTGAACCAGATCTTTGAACAAATGAACTTAATAGATATCTCCAGAGTGTTCTACCCAATAATAGAATATACATTCTTCTCAGCAGCGCACTGAACTCTCTCCAAAATAAACCACATACTAGCCAATAAAGCATGCTTAAGCAAATGCAAAATCATTGAAATTATCCCATGCATATTATCATACCATAATGAAACTAGAAATCAATTGTTAAAAAAAACCCACAGAAATTGTGCAAATACATGAAAACTAAAAAATACACTCTCTTGAATAGTAAGTAGGTCACAGAAGAAATCAGGGAATATAGTTCCTAGAATCAAATGATAATGCCTGTACAACATAGCAGAACTTATGGGACACAATGAAATCTGCCTAAGGGGGAAGTTTATATCTCTGAATGCCCACATCAGAAAAACAGACCAAGCCAAAATAAATAACCTAATGATGTACCTGAAGGTCCTAGAAACACAAGAACAAGCCAAGGCCAAAGCTAGTACAAGGAAGCATATTATAAAGATCAGAGCAGAATTAACAAAATTGAGACTAAAAAGATAATACAAAGAATCAAGAATTAAAGAGTTTGTTCTTTGAAAAAATACACAAAATAGACAAACTCTTATCAATCTTAACAAAGAAAAAGAAAGGTGGGAAAAGCTCCAAATAAATGCAATTAAAAAGAAACAAGTTGAAATCACAATGGGTGCTGCCAAAATGCAGATTACTAGCAACTACTTCCAAATCTGCGTACCAACAAACTAGACAATTCAGAAGAAATAAATAGATCCCTAGATTCATAGGAATTACCAAAACTTAACCAAGAAGATTTTAAAACCCTGAATAACCCAGTAACAGCCAATGAAATTTAAGCAGTAATAAGAATCCTACCACTAAGAAAAGCCCAGGTCCTGATGGACACACTGCTGAATTCTATAAGAACATTAGGGAAAATCTAACACCAGTACTCTTTAAACTCTTTAATGAAATTAAGAAGAAAGGAGTATTCCCAAAGTCATTCCTGGAAGCTAGCAGTATCCTGATTCCAAAAACAGAAAAGGATCCAACCAAAAAAGAAAACTACAGGACAATCTCTTTAATGAACATAAACGAAAATATCAACAAAATACTGGTAAATACAATGCAACAAATCATCAATAAAATCATACATCATGACCAAATAAGCATCAAGATGCATGGATGACTCTAAATATGCAAACCAATAAATATAATACATCACATAAACAGAAGCAAGGACAAAAATCACATGATTGCCTCAATAGATGCAGAAAAAATTTGCCAAAATACAACATCCATTCATAATAAAAACTGAAGAGGGCTGATAAAAGCCATTTATGACAAACTTGCCAACATCAAATTAAATCAGGAAAACTGAAAGCTTTTTCTCTAAAATCAGGAACAAGACAAAGATAGCCACTATCACCACTCCTGTTCAATATACTACTCCAAACATTAGTCAGAGCAACTAAGCAAAAGAAGGAAATAAAACAGATATATAGGAAACTATATCTCTCCTTCAGAGAGAAACCCAAAAATTTTCCACCAAAAGACTTCTTGTCTTACTTTTCTCATTGCTGAGACAAAACACCCAACACCCAAAGTTAAAGGAGAAAAGGACTGTTTGACTCACAGTTTGTGGAGGTTTCAGTCCATAATCGGCTGGCTCCAAGGTAGGGCGGCATGGCAGAAGGACATCACAGAGTTGGCAGCAGCAGAAAACAAGCAGCAGCAGCAGCAACTAGTGACCAGCAATCCTCTTTCTATCCCTTATACTTATCTAGCCTATCTTCTAGTAGGAGAAATAGTGCTCACAACCATGTGGGGCACCCTTAATCCTACCCAGAACTATGCCAAATCAGTTAGTGGACTAATTTAGTAATCACACACCCTTGATCCCAGCATCGTACACTCCAGATCCAGCTACCTATGAAAAGCCTCACTTACGACCACATGAGGCTTTGGAGGGACATCTAGACACAAACCATAACACTTCTATAACTAATAAACAAATTCTGCAAAGTAAACAGGGTACAAAATCAGCACACAAAAATCAATAGCATCCCTGTATACCAATACTAAACCCACCAAAAAAGATATTTAAAAAGCAAAACCATTCACGATGGCTTCAAGAAAAATTAAATACTTAGGAATTAACCTAACCAAGGAAGTGAGAGAGACCTCTACAGTGAAAACTACAGTACTCTGAAAAAGAAGACTGAAGAGGACATCAGAAAACATCATCTATTCCTGGAAAGCCAGAATGAGGATTGTCAACATGACCATTTTACCAAAACCAGTATGGAGATTTAATGCAATTCTAATCCAAGTATCAACAGCATTCCTCACAGAACTAGAGAAAACAATCCTAAAATTTATATGGAACCAGAAGAGACCCAGAATAGCAAAAGCAATCCCGGATAACAAGAGCAAAACATGAGACATCACAATCCCAGACTTTAAGTTATATTACAAAGCTAATTAAAAAAAAAAAAAAGCATGGTACTGGCACAAAAACAGACACATGTATCAGTGGAACAGAATAAAGGATGCAGAAACAATTCCAGGCACAGTCAGCTATCTGATCTTTGACAAATGGGCCTAATACATTAGAGGAAAGATCACCTCTTTAATAAATGGTGCTGGGAAAACTGACTGTCTACATAAATCTAGACCCATATATCTTCTTGTCATGTAGTTAACTAAAATCAACATGGATTAAAGATATAAATGTTAAAACTGAGACACTTAATTTCCTTGAAGATAAAAATAAATAAAACTCTTGAAGACATAGGCATAAGCAAAGACTTTATGGACAGAACCCCATTTACACAAGAAATAACATCAAGAATCAACAAATGTGATCATATCAAATCTACACAGCAAAGGAAATAAGCAAGAGTAAACAGATAACCTACAGAATGGGGAAAAAATGGCAGCTATATCTCAGACAAAGGATTACTAGCTAAAATACATGTAGATCTCAAAAAAATTATAGTCCCAAACTAGTCCCAGTCAAAAATGTACAACTCAAATGAATAAACACATCTCAGAGGTACAAATGGCCAATAAATACATAACAAAATGTTCAACATCACTGGCCATTAGAGAAATGCAAATTAAAACGACACTGAGATTCTATCTTACCTGAGAAAGAATGGCTGTCTTTGAGAAATAAAATAATAAATGCAGGCAAGGCTATGGGGAGAAAGGATCCCCTCTATACTGTTGGTGGGAATGTAAAGTAGTACAAGCATTATGGAAATTAGTATGGAAATTCCTTAAAACAGTAAAAACAGAATTTCCATTCAACCTAGCTATGTGTCTTCCCGAAACAATTTAAAAGCCATCGTATTACACTGATACACTTATAACCATATTTATAGCAGCACAATTCATAATAGCTAAATCTTGGAAGCAGCCTATATGTCCATCAACAGATGAAGATGTGGATTTATGCACAGTGGAGTACTACTTTGCCAAAAAGAAAGATAAACTTGAGTCATTTGTAGGAAAATGGATGCACCTTGAGACCATGATGTTAAGTGAAGTAAATCAGAGATACAAACTTAAATATTTCATGGTTCCTCTTACTTGAAAAAAACAAAATATAAAGGGCAAAAAAAAATAGATGCTAGGAAATAGGAAGTTCTTTCACAAAAGGAAAAAGGAAGCCAGGTGTGATGGTGTATGCTTATAATCCCAGAACTAGTGATGGTACTGGGGAGGCTGAGGCAGGAGGACTGCCACAAGTTCAAGGCCAACTTAGGCTACATAAGTGAGATCAAGTTCAGCCTGAACTACATAGGGTCTCCAAAAAAAAAGAAAGAAAGAAAGAAAAAAAGAAAGAAAAGGAAAAGGGAAGCTGGGTATGGCAGCACATTTGTAATCCCAGCACTCGAGAGGTTGTGGCAGAAAGATCGCCGTGAGTTCAAGGCCAGCCTGGACTACACGGCAAGACCCTGTCTCCAAAAAAAAAAAAAAAACAGTAGCAAAAAAAAGTAGAGGAAACCAAGTGATGAGGACAGGGCACGGAAGGGGATGAAAAGAATGGATGTGTTTTGCACATGCACCAACTCCCCATGAGGAGTATGATCATTATGTACTGCAAACACGAGCCAACAAAACAAGATCGAACTCACAACCTTGCGCTTACCAGGCAAGTGCTTGGAACACTGGGCTAAATCCCCGGTCCAATAAAAACATTTTTTAAGAAAAAAAAAGTCTAAGGTCAAGGTGCCAGCATCTGGTGTCTGGTGAGGGCTGAATTCTTACATGGCCCAGGGCCCAAAAGGGGGCCCAACTCCCTCCACCAAGCCTTTTAGGGCACCTAGTCCCACTCATGATGGAGGAGGCCTCCTGTCTTCATCACCTCTTCTCAGGTCTTACAAGCAGCGATATTTCTCCATCACACAGCTCACTTGCAGGATTTCAATAATAGATCAACAGGCTTATGAAAATGAGTTGATCTTCCTTGATGCTTACGATTTGACACCCTCACGGATGTGCTAAACTTCCTTTAGCCACCTAACAGCTGTCCCCAACTTCTTATGTGCCCTACAGCGCGGATGGCAAACTTTAAGGGCCACGCTCTCCCGGGGAGCTTCTTCTTGATAATTGGCCTGTGGTGGTCAGTGAAATACCCGCTGAAGTACTTTCACCAAAGAGGGAAGAAGAACAAGCTGGACCATCTTCAGCAGCGTCTTGAGCTCATTGAAGCCGTGCTCAAGACTTTGTTCTCAGTCATTGGTAAGCGCAGGGTCTTTTGATTCAGGAAACTTCCCCATTCCATGCAGAAACTTTTAATTCATTTTCTGGACCCTGTGAAATAGATGAATTAAAGATTCTGGCTTCCCCCAGAACACCCAGCATGAAGGCAAACCTTCTGCTCTCCCAAAGAGGTAATGCAAGTAGAAGGGACAAGAACTGACAGCTACCCCAAGGTGCAGCTCCTTGCAGCTGGCTTACTCGCCTCTCCTTGTATTCAGTATGAGTCTTCACCCAGTTCGATCTGCCTCCTGGAAGAGTCCAGTTCAGAGCTTTCTCTGTCCAAGGAAGGGCGCTCACTGAAGTCTGCCCTGACAGAGTCCCCTGGGGGCTGCTCCCCCTCTTTGGGCCTGCGCAGGCCCCTTCTATCAGGTGTCCGTTCAGTTTCTGTGTTCAGTCTCATTGTCTTTCCTAGCATCTCTTTCATTGCTTACTTGGCAGGGGAGCCCAAAGATGTATCAGCCACTCTCACTTGAGTAACAATGCCTTGTTTTCATCTCTGCTGCTGGATGAACGCCCTAGGGATGTGTGTGGCTGTGTTTCTATAGCTTTTTTCCCGTCTCCAACCCCCAGTGGACCAACATCAGCCAGGTGTCTACACAGATCATTCAGCAAATACCTTTTCTGTATTGAAACAGCTGCACCTGAGGTAGCAAAGCCAGCCACCATCACCCACATATAGACTTGGTTCATGCCTTTTGTCTTTTTCTGTCTCCTGTTCGTCTCAAGGCTAGTCTTCCCTCCTCACTTCCTACTCATTTCCCTGCAGGGATCCTGGCAGAACAGTTTGTTCCTGATGGGCCCCATCTCCACCTGTACCATGAAAACCACTGGATAAAACTAATGAACTGGCAGCACACTACGATGTACTTGTTCTTCGGAGTCTCAGGAATCATTGACATGCTCACCCTCCTGGTCACCCATATCCCCTTGGGTGTGGACAGACTGGTTTTGGCTGTGGCAATATTTATTGAAGGTGATGGAGCAATGGAAGGAGAGACAGATACAATTTATGAGGATCAGAGTACAAAAGTTCAGCAATAAAGCAAACACAATAACCTTCCCCACCTAATCCAACTCAGGACTGCCAAATCCTGAATAGGCTTGGTCCTGTGCTCTGGATGGTCCAGATGACACATTCTGTAAGGCAGCTCCTGAAGGCTGAGGCATACTGGCACTTCTCAAACTTCTGTCAACACTGCATGAGCCCTCTCTGGCTTTCTGATGCCACCGATGCATGTTCACACATGTGCACACATCTGTGCACGATGTATGTGCACATACACTTACAAAACACCACAGAACTGGCTGAATGCCATAGGGGTGGGAAGGTAGCCCTTTTGGCTTGGAAGAAAAACTCTACAGCTCACACCCTGGGGTGTTACTGTACAATGGGTCTCCACGACAAATCGTAGGAGACCCATTGTACTAGTCAGCTTTGTGTCGTTATAATGAAATACCTGCTGTAGACTATGGAGTCAGAATCCTACCATGGATTCTGTAGATACTCAATGGTTACATTCTTTACTAGTCCTAACATATCCACAAAATTATATGCATCCATTTGTTGCCCTGCGATGTGATATAAACTGACTTCCTAAATGCTAAAGAACCTAGCCTTGAGACAGGGATAGGAGGAAATTCCAACAGTGGAAAAGCCCAGAGTAAATACCCTCAAGTGGAAAAAAGCAGGTCTCTGATGAATGTCCTTTGGTTCACCGCAGGTTTTCTCTTCTACTACCATGTTCATGACAGACCTCTGTTGGACAAACACATCCACTCACTCCTGCTGTTTTGTTTGTTTGGAGGAAGTATCAGTGTAGCCCTAGAGGTGATCTTTCGGGACAATATTGTGCTGGAACTTTTCCGAACCAGCCTCCTCATCTTCCAGGGAACCTGGTTCTGGCAGGTGAATACTCACACCAATGGTCCACACAGGGCCTAGGGGGATGGCCCCTCTGAGCATACCCAGGGGAAGTCCTCAAGGTGACATGATGCCTGAAGAGGCAGACATAGGAATGGGTTTAGATGGCCTTCTCCTCCTGTCTGCCCCTCTGTAATTTTCTCTATTAACGTCCTGCTGATACATTAACAAGCATCACATGGCAGGCACCGCTGCCTGATATGGTACCAACTTACTAAGCTGCCCGCATGAAACACAGGCCCTGAGGTTTGGCTGTGTAACTGCATTTAGAGCACTTTCTTGTGTGTGGGCGTAGGCAGTGTATGAACCACCCTGGTGGCTATAGAAACAGCCCGGGTTGCTTCTCAGCACAACTAACCACAAGACCAATATCCCCATTTACCCCACCAGATTGGATTTGTGCTCTTTCCACCTTTTGGGACACCTGAATGGGACCAGAATGACAAGGACAACATCATGTTCATCACCATGTGCTACTGCTGGCACTACCTCCTCGCCCTCTTCATTGTGGCCCTCAACTACTCTCTTGTTTACTGGTACGGTTGAGTGAAGGTGACACTAGTTAAGTTTTCTGTCCTAACCAAGCCCCCAAATTGTGATTAATGTCCACGTTTAATATGTGCTAATCACATGTGCTAATTACAATTTGGAGAATGACACTCTACAGTTACATCTTATTTACAAGTGTGGGTAATGAGGCTTGGTGCGGTTAATGACTTGCTTGAGTACCAGTCAACTTTTAAATCTGCAGTGAAACTGGGGAAAACTCTTGAGCTGGAATCAGTACCAAGCTATAGACCCTGTTCTGTCGCATCATCCTGGACGCATCATTGACTTCTGGACTTGCCTTGCCTCCTCCTCAGAAACCTATCAAGACAGCCAGAGCAGAAAGAGCTCTTGAAAGTTCTTGTCAGCAGTGTGGAAACCAAAACAACTATGACCTGCTATGCATGCACTGTGCTGGGCACTGCAGACACATTTAGCCCACATTACCATTCCGTCCTCACCTTTTTATGATGTACTGTTAATTTTTTACAGCAGGAGAAACCAAGGCCTCAGAAGGCTGAGTAATTAACCCAGGTCACCCACCTAGTAAATGGCAGCACTTCGCAGCTCAAGGGTCACTTTTGCCATGTGGAATTCTGGCTCTCCTGCGCTGGAGCTGCCTTTTTTTCCTCAGGTCCTTGTTTCCCCAGACTCAAAGCAGACACACCTCACCCAAAGTCCTGCACAGACCAAACAGAACAGACTAAGGCCACGGTTCCCCTCAGTTCTACTGTCTGATCAGTGATAGCAACAGACCTCAATTTAGTCTCAATTATTAAATATTCATCACCATGAGTCACTTTATTACTGAAAAATAAATACTGTCTGAGAAGTCAGGTGTGTAGACCTATAATCACAAGTTAATACAGATATACAGAAAAGGCTTTCAGGACCAAAAGATGGTCCTTCGGTGAGGGAACGAGGAGACTTTTCTGGCTAGTCTAATTGGTTCTTATGATTTATTACAGCATTCTGACTCGGGTGAGCCGACATGAAGGAGGAGAGATCATTGGGATTCAGAAGCTGAAGCCCGACCACACGTACCAGACTGCCCTCCTGAGTGGCTCGGATGAGGAATGAGATTGGGCTGTAGGGAGACGGAGACGGCTCGTCCTGCCGAGCCCACCTCGTTTTGAGGCTTGCCTTGGATTGCGCCCAAAGCAATGTATATTTGCACCTCTTCACTTAATACAAAGTTGGAGGCCCTCATACACAAAATTGTGTATCTTGCTGCTTGGATTTTTCAATCATAACTTAGAGTCTGTGTAATACCCTTTGTAAAGAAAAATGAAGTAGTACCTGTAAGCAGCAAGCCTGTGTCTCCATGTACAGAAACCAGACTGAAAATCTAGAACAGGAAGTGGCTTTCCGGATGAAAGAGGGTATGAATCCAACAGAACATCATGCTACTTGTGGTAATTTGCCTTTCTCCAAGGAAGCAGATACTTTCGTATCAAAAAGATACTAGGAGATACGTGAATGACGGTGCCTTTAGCTTAGAACTGTAATTCTAATTTATTTTTTAAAACAAAAGCTATCCACAGACTTTGGTATCATAAATGTTGTTAAATATTATCTAACTAATCATATCAGAACACTGCAGTTTCACTGTTCATAAGGTACAAAACTAGGCCAAAGGTTTTTTTTTTTTTTAAATCAGGAAGCTAGTTAGTAGCTGAACTGAGAGTTGGAATCTGCTGTTCTGACTTTTCAAAGGTACCCTAATAAAGGAAGGACAGCAAATAAGATAGGAATTCGTATAATGAGGTAGAGAAAATATCAGGTTATGGAAGGGCCTGAATTTTAACATACCGGAAAGCAGACTAATGAATTCTAAATTAGTAATTTAAGTCTTGATTCTGGCTCTTTTCTAAAACTTCCTTTGACAGGAAGTTTTTATTAAACATTTTATTAAACATAATAAAGAATTTACTAAACATTCACTTTTCACCAGCACTGAAATGGTTGTAAGAATTAATCTACTTTGTGTTCAGAAAGGAGCTGAGAGAGTGGTAATAGGGAGAAATTTACAGGCGGTTATATTCAGCGATGGGCTCTGTGAACGGTAAGTGCAAACCATGAGAGAGAAAGGAGGGGGAAGAAAGGAGTTTGACACCCAGAAAGAAAAGGCACATTCCAGGAAAGCAACAGAAGTATGAATGGACATGGGGAATTAAATGTATTATGTTCTATATATAAACGGAAAAAAGTGGGCTAGCACAAGTTGAAGGAAAACCAAAGAATACCGTCCATTTGTACAGCGTTTTTCAACTCTCACTTGGTTCTAATCACTGTCGACACCATAAGCACAGTCCTTCAGAAGCTGGTTGGTTAGTCACACAGCAACCACATGGCAAAGCCAGTCTCTAGTCTGACTTGGCCCTCCAGTCTTTCTCATCATCCCACCCTACTTCACACAAGTCCAGCAGAATTACACAAAGCTCTGCACACCCTCTAGAAGGAAAACTGTACTTAAAGGAATAAGCAGACTTTAAGAGCTGAAGTCACAGCTTAGGGGTTAAGAATGAGCTGCTGGGCTGGGGATACAGCTCAGCAGTGTAAGCGCCTGTCTTGCAGAATGAGCTGCTGAAAGTATTAACTTAGTTATTATAGAACTCTTGGGTCCCCTTTCAGGGTCTAGTTTGATTCAACTCAACATCTCAAACATCTGTGCAAATAGTACCATAGGACCTATTAACAAGTGATACAAAACACACTTTCCTGAGGGATGGCGGTGGGAGGATGAACATATTCTCTGCCTCCTGTCACAGAAAAACACATGTGAGATTTTTTGAGGCAAAATACTTTAAGGAAATGTATTCTCCCAAGTAAAAGACTAAAGTACAAAGTATTAAAATTTCTTTTGGTGTCCTTCACACCGCACAGTTTGGGATACCATCGTGGAAGGGACCAACCCTGGCATAAACACACACTTAAATGTGCTATTAAAGTCAGTCACCAAACCCTGCCTGGAGCGTGGAGTCTGAGTAACTTTAGTAACATCTGCCAGTCAGAAACCTAGCTGCTCAGTGACTGCCACCAGCAGCTCTACAGGAATGGTTCCCTGCAGAACACCTGGCACACAGCCCCATCGCTCGGAGCCCTGAGGTCTGCACACAAGATGCATGTGTGTGCCAACATTGGTGCCACCTCTAGGAGCAACCCCCCAACTTCTCAGGGAGCAGCCCCACACTGATGGCCCAAAGCGGGCCGCATGTGACATCCTTGCTCTCCAGGACACACATGCTGGCAACACAAGAGGACCCGCAGTCCCGTGACTTCAGTATGTAGAGGTGTGAGGTAGGGCTGAGGCTGAATGCCAGAGCTACTTTTTTGTGGGATCATTTGTTAAATAAATTCAGAAGGGGTTTGTTTTTAACTAGTAGTAACATCTGACACAGGATATCTCAAATTTCTATTTTTTTCTGGTTTAGAAATAGTCACTTTTTTTTTATGTGAACTATAACTCTGGAAGTTAACAATGGTGTGCAAATCTGAGTACTATAAAACACATATGAACTCTCCTTTCCACAGGTAAAAGGCCCTTTCTCTCCCTGTAGTCCCCATCTCTCACCCTCCCCAGGCTTATTCCCGAGCCAGTCCTCTGCACCCATCAAGAGTTCGCTCTTAGCCCATCACCCATGCTCTGTGGAACCCGGCTTTCCACCTCCCAATCCTGACTGCCCCCAAAGCTCACCACAGCGTATCCCAGCCACCTCCCCTCAGAAGGCAGCAGAAAGGAAACTGAGGATCAGAAACCTGGATTTTCATCTTGTTCTCTTCAGCTCAGACTTACATCTTCACAGTTAAAAGGAAGACAAGGACATTTACCTGACAGAAATTTTTTCTTTTGTGATGCTGGGGATTGAACCCAGGCCTTATGTACACAAGGCAAGAGCTCTACCACTGAGCCACATCCCCAGCCCTATTTGACAGAATTTAAGAACTAAATGAAATGGTAGAACCATGGGGTAACCAACAAGTCACTCTAACCCTCCTCTGCATCTTGTCCAGTCACCCAACTCCAGCCCAGCTACCATCTAAATGACCCATTTCCACTTACCTCCCCACTCGGACCCCACAAAAAAATAATTGCTACAGTTCCAGGGATTAAAGACAAAATTTTAATAATCTGGATACTTTCAAGATAGGGAAGTCCTGTCACTGTAGAAAAGTGTGCCCATCCACCTCTGCCACACAACGCAATCAACCACCAGTGCCCTCTGAACTCAGGACTAAGACCTTGTACTGAGCTCTGCCTATAGCTGACACAGGCTGAGAAGTGGGAAACAGTCATTAACAAGTGACTTCAAACCCAGCCTGACCTCTTCTGGAGTGGAACTGCCAGGCCACACCCGACCCTGACACCTGCCCACCCTCCTCTGCCAACCACCCACCAATGGAGCACAGGCCAACAAGGGTTATTCTCAAAGGGCTACAGAAGAAACAGTTTGGGTGTAAGGGCCATCCAGGCTGTATGGCATCCTTCAATTCTGCCTTCTAATTTGAAGGCAGACATAAATACTATCTAAATGATGAGCACAGACTGTTCCAAAAAAAAATTTGTTTACAAAAACTGGTGGCCTGCGCCAAAGACCTAGTGTGTGATTCCTGCTCCACAGAACAGAATGCACAATGTCTGAACTAACACAAGGCCTGTGCTGTGAAAGTAGCACCTCGCTGTCCTTCCCCTGCGCTCTGCCCATGGCTCTGGACTCCACGTGAATGGCTTTGCTGCGGACAACACAGGACCGTGAGTAGTCCCAACACCATCTTCAAGAGGCAGTGCCAAGCTAATCCTGTTCCAGGGAACCCACACTATCTTACTTCCACACGTTTCCCCATCTTACAGTCTTGCAATTACACAGAGCTATCAAGTTAGCCACCAACTTAACAAAATTCTTGCTATTTTCTCATTCTGGTCAAAAGAGTAAGTGATCAGTTTGAGGCAGGGTGTGGCCCTAGAGCCCAGGTTTCTATTCAACAAAGATATACGATAGGTTCTTTAAAAAAATAAGTTACACAAAATTTTCTCAACACAAATCTCATATCAAGACCTTGAGTCATAAAGACCAGAAGCTAAAAAGTACAACTGTCACAAATGAGGCTCATTCACGGCCTGCCCACTGTGTAACTGGTAAGCCTTCCCTACTCTCAGGAGAGAACTTTGGCTTAGATGCTGTAACCTGTGACCTCCCGCACTACCGGAACCTTCCCCCTGGACTGGTACAAGGCAGAGTCAGCCCGAGTTGGGATTCTACTTGGAGTGTGGCAGCAGAACCCAGGCCACTCTTGCCTTCATCCTCCCGCTGGCTGCCTCAGAAAGACCAGCCTGGGGGAAGACACAGTCCCCTGCTGCCTTCCTTTCAGCCGGAACAGATCAGGTGTGGTCCCTTATGGAAGCCACTCTCAGTCACTGCTGTTCAGGTGCCTGTTTAGGAGACGGCGCTGTGGTCACGACAACGGTGGAGACAGCTTTGGAGGAACCAGACGCTGTGCCCTGCTGGAGATGGGAAGCGGGGACAGTCTGGATGCGCACCTGTTGAAAAGAGAGAAGGTCTGATAGCAGATAGCAAGTGGGCTCAGCAGTTAAACACAGGAAAGTAACGGAAGTGCCTGACCAAGCTGTGCTGCCTCGGCCTTACCTGTGTGGCCTGACCTTGTTGCTGAAGCTGCTGCAGCTGTTGCGCAGTGAGGAAGCTGACAGGTTTGTTGCCAGCGATGAGTTTGGTACCTGCTGGCATGGTTGTGAGAATGATATTGCGGCCCAAGCCACTGAGGCTGCAGAAGGAAAGCAGATGTAAGGGATAACCGTATCACAGGATGCTCTCCCAGCTCAGATCCAGAGCGTGCCCTGAAGGTCAACAGGGAGGGCCAGTGCCCACGAAAATTCCACCATTCTGGATTCAACTGGAACCAGCACTGAGACCACCTTTCTTCCAGCCTCTACTTCCCACAGCAGGAGAGAAGAACAAGCCCAGAAGCCCCCAGTGTAATGTATTCACAGCCCTAGGCTCTATGCCTTACCAAGCAGCAGTGAAGCAGGACCCCAGAAAGGTGTGCTCCTGGCAAGGCACCCTCCCGGGCTCACCACAGTAGAGGACACCTGTGGCCCCAGCTACTCAGGAGGCTGAAGCAGGAAGACTGCTTGAGCCTAGGAGTTCTGGGCCAGCCAAGGCAACACAGTCAGACACCATCTCTTCAGAAGAGAAACAGCCCCCTACACAGTGGCCTCTTCACACACGCTTGAGACTTCCAGACAGATCTCACCGTGCTCTTTATGTCTAAGTCAGGAACACAAGAAACTGTCATCTGTCCAGGGGGAGGTTCCTTGGTGCGATCTGAGGCCCACCACATCACCTCCAACTCAGCACCTCCCACCCTCTTCCTGTTTTACTTTTCTACCACTTAATATATTACTTTTTTAATAATTCCTCTCCCATTCTACAATGTCAGCTTGAACAGTACTAGGGGTTCGATAAATACTACTAATGAGCTCAAAAAGAAAGAGATGGGGGTGGGGGGAAGACACCAGCCAAATTTCCATTCTGTGACAAGGACTTGTATTAAAAGCACCCCCCAGGCCCTGCCGAGTTGGGCCCTTCACACAAACAACACTCACTTGGCTCCAAGGTTGCCTTTGATGATGGGGGCTGTGACCACACTCTTGCCCTTCATTGGCTGGCTAATCACAGACAGTGGGACTGTGATCCGGGTAGGCAGCTTCCCCTACAAAGAAAGAGCAATTGGTTTCGATGGCATAGCAGGAGATGAGGAAAATCAAGAGGACAAGAAGGGAGAGGCCTGTACTAGGGATGTTTTTAGTCCCTGCTCCCACCAGGAATTTAGACTTAGGCAGCCTAAGAAAACCATTCACATGCCATTTAGGTATCAACTGACCTGGTAGCATCTTCTTTCATGCTACCTACTGGGCAGCAACCTATCTGCTTTCATTAGGATAAAACCTGTTCCTGAAGCACAAAGGCAAGTATGTGTTCACTTATGCACACTCCTAGATTCTGAGCCCAAGCAGCAGCCTACACACCTTGGTGCCCCCCAGTACACGGAAGCACAGAAACTGTGATAAAATAAATGTGAGGAAGGACAAGGTACTCAGGAGTTAACACAGCAAGTGCAAAAGCAGTCCCTCACTGGAATGCAGGCTCCGTGGGGGAGAATCACAGAGCACACATGGCAGCACTCAAGAGGAAGAACGAGCCGCACTCTCCAGGGGCTTTCTGCTTCTCCCAGAGATAAGAGAGGTTAGTTTGTGGACACTAATAATAAACTTGATCAAGTGAAAAGTGCAACCCCAAAGCTAGTAAGGCCCGAGAAGAACCACAAACAGGATGACGACGGGAAGAAGCAAAGATGGCTGAGTATCTTAGGGGTTTCAGGAGTAGTAAGATTGTCACTGCATCCACCACCTGTTCTCAAGCTGCCTCATTTCTAACACTCGAGTGCTTGGTTGTATTTTTGCTTGTGATGTTGGGGAACAAACCCAGGGCTTCAGACATGCTAGGCAAGGACCTTACCACTGAACTTATTCCAAACCCAGTATTTCACTACCTTTACATGCAGTAAAATCTTGTGTAGATTAAACCTGGTAAACGCCTGGGCATCTCCCACGAAGAGACTAACTCTGAAGCAGCCAGGCACTCAACACTGCTGCAGGGCTCACGCCACCTCTGCTGAGTGTCCTCACAATCTGTAGCCCATTACAGATGGCAGCAAGCACAGACACCTCAAGATGCAGCCTCCACGGGTATTCACTCATGACTATTTGCTTCTAGAAGGGTGCTTATGACATCTCAGATCAGCGGTACAGTTACTAGAACTAGCTTAAGTAGGCGACTGGACAAGAGAAAGGCACTTCCTACTACTTCCTGTCCTGCCCAGTACTCTCCAGCTGTGTCTACCTAGACTGAGCGTAACAAGGACACCCCACTGCAGAGTTCTCTGTTAGGAGATTTAAGAGTGGGGAGAGGCACTAGGGAAGTAGTTTTCTTGCCTTTTTCCTTCTTCATGTGTAATACAGAAAGCTAAACAATGTCCTTTTAAACCACAGTCAGGGTTACTGGTCTGCTTACTTTAATAATGTGTATTCTCCTTCCTTAACCTCAGCATTGCCAAAAAAAAAAAAAAAAAAAGACAGAAGAAAGCATTTCCATACATAGGCAATTTTAAAGGGCCACCTTCAACAATATGAAAAAGCCAAATACTGCAACTCTAGCCAAGATGTATGCATCACTAGAAAGAACAGGCCAGTCTCCACATGAATGGATGCTCAACCTCACTGGTGATCAGAAAGCAAAACTGACAAAGAACTGCTTTCCACCAGAAAGGCAAGAATACAGTTAACAAACTTTCCACTTGAACCAGCCAGGCCTGGCTACGATCAGAGGAAGGCAGCAGGCTTGTTGATGGGAATGAAAGCTGATGTGGCCTGTGTGCTAGTGCAACTAGAGCATGAAAGCATTCAATACACACACCTTCATGACTCATCCTAGCAATCAATCTCTGCTTCAGAAATACTTAGACGTGTTCAAGCACATGTACAAGAGCATTCACTGTGCCCTTGGTATGCTGCGATACAATCCACTCTATGGATTTTCTGTGCATGGCCTAGAACAATTCTCCAAGATCTTTTTTTTTAAAAAAATAAAGCAACTTCAGCCGGGCGTGGTGGCTCACGCCTGTAATCCCAGCACTCGGGAGGCTGAGACGGGAGGATCGTTGTGAGTTCAAGACCAGCCTGGGCTACAAAGTGAGCTCAAGGCCAGCCTGAATGGCATAGTGAGACCCTGTCTCAAAAATACAAGGGCTGAGGATCTAGCTCAGTGGCCTAAGCGCCTGTCCAGCAAATGCGAGGTCATGAGTTCAATCCCCAGTACCGCAAAAAAAATAAACAAATAAAGCAACTTCATATGGATGGGAGGAGCTCTCAGAAGTCTCAAGGTTTTGTTTGGTTTTCTTTAAACTATGTGTATACAAATGAAAATACTCAGGAAAAGGACTGAAGGATAAATGACACATTAGCAACAATGACTAGCCCTTGTGAAGGGAGAACTGGCGTGGCAATGGAAGAAATTTTACCTTTTACTCTGTGCTTCCAGCACTGTTAATACTTTATAAGAATGCATGCATGATTATGCTTCTGTAAGTTTTGTAAGTTTCAAAAGAAAACAACAACAAAGTCTACCAGTCAGCAAATCTATTTGGGTCAAATGAGCCAATATGGACAGGGTTTCTATTTCCATTTCTACAGAGAAGTTCCCTGAGCAGAGGGCTGCTCTTTACCACCGATGCTACTCACAGCCTGGGACGTGGACACAACTGTGGTGCTGACAGGGACTTGTCGCACAGTGGGGGCTCCTGTCCCAATGCTGATGGGGGTGCTTGTGGCCCCAGAAGCCACAGCCACAGTCTTGGACATGGCAGCACTCATACTAGGCAAAGACACCGCTGAAGAATGGACAGTTCCAGACCCGCTGGCTACCGAGGCCCCTGGCTTGGCATGGGTTGCAACGGTGATGGTCTGGCCAGCTTTAGGAGGCATCACACCCAGGCCCTGCACGATGCGGATTGTGGCAGCCGGTTTTGCTTCTGAGGAGGCCACTGTGTTTTTTCCCTTCTGATCTGCCACGCTCACACCAAGGGCTGGCATCAAGCGAAAAGCTGAACTCGAGGCTTCTGTTGGCTTGAGGTCAGGTGTCACTTTGACCACGGTGGTACCTGCTGGGGCAGATGCAGGCACACTGGCAGAGCTGGCCTTGGCAGGGTTCTCAGCAGCATGCACGGGGTTGGAGGTCACATGTAGGGTAGCAGAGATGCCTTTGCCTGCAGTGCCACTTCCTGTCCCGAAGAGGTCCTGAGTCAATTTGACAGTGGTAACCTGGGACTTAGCCAACGTGGCCATCATGTCCGGAGTGATTCGCAGAACCGTCTGGCCCTTAGCATCTGTGGTGATAGAAGAGGGAGGCAGCCGCAGCACATCCTTACCCTGGATACGGAAGTTAGTGGCTGTGAGTGGAATGCTGTTGCCTGTCTGGGGCTTCACACCAAGCTGCCCAGTGATAGCCACCTGGATGGGGGAGACGTACATTGATAAAAGGATCCATGACGCTAACCTGGTTACACAGCAGAATCCAGCAAATCTCCACATAGCTTTAATTTTTATTTTGAAAAATGATAAACATGCACAGAAACAGAGAAAAATGTAACAAACCTATATCATTTACCCAAGAAGAAATCACTTTGTGGGTCTTGTTTCATCTTCCCCTGCTTCTGGGAGGAAGGAGTAGGAGACTGGAATCTTATGTTGGGCTTTCAGGGGGAAAGGGTGCTGGGGATTAAACCTAAGACCTCACCACTGAGTTACATCTACATTGGAGTACTTTAGAGTACCATGTTTTCCCAGAAATAAGACCTAACTGGAAAATAAGCCCTAAAATGGTATGTCAGGATGCTCATAATATAAGCCTAGAATAAGACCCAATTAAGATTGCCAGCCGGCCAGATGCATTTAGTCCATCCACTGCAACACTCAAATGTGCTGTTATAATATTAACATAGAATTAAATATAAGTAACTGTTGATATTGATACTTAAATGATAGTATAAATTGTAAATATTTGTAAATACTCAAGCAGGCACCTATGGATGAGCAATGAATGCCTAAGTAAACAGATGAACTTGAGACTTATTGCTGAATGACCCATCGGATACAAACACAATGCACAAATAACACGTGCACTTGATCAACAGATGTGGTTGTGTCTAACGTGAATCTTCCTAATTCAATATGTCCTGTGTTGTAATGGACATACTTAATACGTTCATGTGAAATAAATGTTTTCTGAGTTTCGGTGCCTGCAAGTCTGCAATGCTTTTCTGCACACCATCATTCTTAACTGTCACCATTTTTGCTGCCACTCCTGTCTCACATCTTCAATGCACACTTGATTTAAGGGAGACGTGAAGCCCACCTGTGAGAGACCATGCCTTGGGTGAAGAATGCATGGGTTAAAATCACTGATGGCTGCATTGCTAATGCACTATGAGGAGGCTACATGGCCAAGAGCGCTCTCTTCCTGGACATGAGAGACTGGGGTCAATGGTTACACAGGAAACAGAGTTGCAAGAAATTCGGGCTGGAATTCGGGGTTTGGAGAGTTAGGATGATATTCCAGAAGACATAACTGTAGTTGATCAAATCTAGATTTGGCACATGAATAGAATGTTGTACATGAAAAAATAAGACATACCCTGAAAATAAGTCCTATTGTGTCTTTTGAAGCAAAAATAATGTAAGATCCAGTCTTGTCTTGGAAACACAGTAAACCCAAGATTCATCACTGTACCACTCAAAACTTGCATATATACCTCTAACCTAGAAGAGGTATTTTTAAACTAAAAAATCATCACAATCACAATGTTACTGTTCCCCAAAATAATCACCGTCAGCACACACTCGTGCTTCCCCAACTGTCTCAACTGTGTCTGCTCCCGGTTGGGCTGCCTCCATTCTCACAGCAGCAGCGCAGCGGGAAGACTGTGAGCAGGAGCTCCGGGGCCAGACTTTCCGGTCTCAAATACCCACTCCCACAGAAGGCCAACCCAGGAGTGACAGCCCAGGCCCCCAGCCTGTTCAGGCCTTCCTCTCTCTGGTCCCTCTGCTGCTCCACTGCAGAGATGCCAACATGCCAGTTACCAAGGGCTCTGCTCCACACCTCCCTCCCCTACTCCACTCCCATTCACATTCCATTCCAGTCCAGTTCTCTGCTCTGTAGATGTGAAATTCTTCTAAAATTACCTATCCTCACCATCCTTACACTCCTTTGAACCCATTTCCAAAAAACCCACAAAGCCTCATTCCAGTTGTATCCACTCAATAGTAACACACGTGAGTCTCACTCATCCACTTTCACTGCACCCAGTAGAGGCGCTGCTTCTTGATGTAGTTATCGTTCTCTCCGCCTTAGGACAACGTGAGTTTCCTGAAGGCAGGAGCTTAGTCAATTAATATACCACTCACTCCCCAATCCTCAGCACAGTGCCTGCCACACGAAAGCAAATTCAGTCATTTGAAAGAAAGGTTAGTTCATCATTATGTGGCTCTATTTCCTCACCCATAAAATGGGTGTGAAAGTGCCTATCCATAGCATACAGACTAACATCTATAAATGCACAGTTCAATGAAGGCACACACAAAGCACTCCTCTCAGTGCTGAATGTTATTCTGCATCAAAATTCTTTAATATGCAATAGTTATCCTTTCACATTAATAACCAGGAAAGTTCCAATGCATTTGACCTTCAGTAGTGATAAACTGAAAAGTCAATAAAATATGATCATAGGAATTTAACTAAGTTCATGAAGTAGCAACTTGAAGTCCAGAAATTCAACTATCAAATTCTGAATTATATGGAAGCAGAAGAAATCTCTTGGGCATCCATAAAGGCTAGTGTCTTGAATAGGAACTCAATGCTAAGGGTCAAAGACGACAAACCTTCTCTCCATGGGCATGTGATCACTTCAGGAAGCTAGCAACCAGAGACCCTCTGCTTTAGGACGCAAGTGTCAGGCCTACCCACCTGCTTGATGATGTTCTGCCCTGTAACATTTTGAATGACAGCAGTTGTGGAGGCACTTGGAGCTGAGCTTCCAGGAGAGCTCGTGGCTGGCTTGCTCACAGGACTGGCTGCCGCGGGGAGACTTGTCACCGTGAGCCCTGTCTGCCCAGGGCCAGGCCGCTGTGCAGTGGCTGCTGCAGTCTGCGCTTTGACTGGAACAGTAGTCATGACGGCCTAGTTCAGGGCATGAGATCGAATGCCTGGTCAGACAGTGAGATGGAGACCAGTACCTTCAACAGGGTCTCCCACACATCAGCCCCCAGGAGGGGCTCCTCACACTGCCTAAAGCTCACCACACTGAAAAATCGTACAACCAAAGGTGTGGTGGCTCAC
>RJWT010013913.1:0-21433 GCA_004365215.1 Cuniculus paca
TGTTCATATTAGTTTAATAATGACCTTGGAAGTATCTGATCTTTAAAGGTAAAGCAAATTTCAATATAGAATCACCTCAATATGATCACCTTTTTATAATAAGGATGTCAGCTTTATATCCTGCTGTCCTGGTGATATTTCAGCACTTGTATGTGGTAGGAAAGTCATCCAACTCCTCTAGGTTTTATCTCTGCTCCCTTTCAACCAAATTACCTTTTGACTAAAAATGATTTCTTGTTTACTATGCATCATTTAGATCCTGAGAATTACTTCCTATTAGTCCTAAAAGACCTAAGCCATGCATACCATCCTTTAGGGCAACAGGCTCTGTCCCTACACAACAACAGCACCTGGCACTCTCTTGTCACATGCTCACCACATGTGATTCTGCCGGGCTGCACACTCCCCCAGGGTAAACTTTGGAATCTTAGAGAGCAGACGTGCTCATTACTTTATAATCCTGGGGCCTATGTAGTGCTAGGCATTAAATAAACATGCCTATTAATTTAATAAATAAATGAATTCATATTCCTATCACTGGAGCTCCAGATGAATCAGATTCTCAATGTTTATTCAAGGAGCTTAACATCTATCTAAGGAAGATATGCTGATATGTGTGTAATGAGGACAGTAACACAGAAAGGATATGGGAAAATACCAGACTGAGTCACAAGAGATAGCACAAGGTTTGACAGGGGAGGTCTTAACCAGGACTCTGAGCTCACAGACTCTGAAAGGTAAGGGAGCAACAAGGACAATGATCAGAAATAATAATCCAGGAACAAAGCAAGGAAAGTCTGTGGCATAGGCAACTGACCTACCATCCTGAGGCGAAGGACTCAAGGAGAAGAATGGATGGGGAAAGATTTTTTCAAAGATATGACATACAAGGATATGAAACTAGAACTCTTATCTTGGGACAAGAATGTAACAAGAGTGAAAACTCAAAGTAAGAAAAATTAGTTCGCATAGAATGGACCCAAGGAAGGCTATCTGATAAATTCGATCACATAGACAAGGAGGCCCTTTGGCCCTAGGCCTCTTCTCAGCTATTCCAGAGTGACTTTTAGCAAACTGGTCTGTAAAGTTTCAATCAGCTAAAATATAAGACAGTGTTTTCCTCTGCTAAAGTCACAGAGCAAGTCTTCCTTTTGAGAAGTGGGTTTGCAAAAACGTCACAAGAATAGCGAATGGATGGATGACCTAGCACATGTCAGATGGGGCTTCTTAGCTCCTTGGAGAGTGACCCAATAGAAACACAACAGGCAGTGATGAGAGCTGGTTTTGCTGGACTGAAACTTACTCTGCTCTTAATGCCTCTGGTTCTAGGTAGGTTTCACTCTAGGTTAATAATCATCACGAAAGCAAGAAGTGAAAAGGAAGATCCTCACAGAGGTTCTGAAAATATACACCACCACCAGAAGAGGAGAAAACAAGGAAGACAGTTCCTTCCTAAGCAAAATGTTTATGGTAGAAGCAGTGCGACAGCCACCATACCCTGGGCACTGCTCCTTTAGAAACTGTGTCCCATGCAAAGCACTGGAGGGGAACTAAGAGATTCTCCTTGTTACCTACTCTGCTGCTCCTCTAGTACCTGCCCCTAACTATCCCGTGGATGAGAAAATGGCACACATTGACAATAAAGAGTGAGACGTCATAAGATTTTCCATACATGAAGTGATTTTCTAATGGGCAAAATTCTGCCAGTGGCACAGGAAGTAGCATTATTATTGATTTATTGGGCCTGAGGGTGTAGCTCAGTGGTAGAACATTTACTTAGTATGTGCAGTGCCCTGGGTTTGATTCCCAGTTCCACAACCCATTGAGGGGATGGGAGGACTATAAAAAATTTAATCACTTGCTCAAGATATGCAACTAAAAATTGGCAAAACTAAAACATGACGATCAAGTTTTGTTTTTTGTGTGTATGTTTTTGTTTTTGTGGGTTTTTTTCCCAGTTAAACCTCAAATCCAGGGTCTTCTGGCAATAGCAGCTTTGCTCCTATTCTCTCCATTCCTGCCTCTTGGATCCTAGCAGCTATAATGTCTTCTCACTTTTGGTCCCAATAACCTAACCATAGTGAGTCACACAGTCACAAGCTGATTAAGTCAACCGTCAACAGACCAAACTAATCAAGGCACAACAAAAGAAAATGACTGAAATAGATCACATGATAACAAAGTTCTTCTAAGATTTGCTTTCACCCAGAGTGAAAAAAGTGGGGTCACAGGTAAAGGGACCACTCATATTAGGCAATTCACTCAGCCTCTGTAACACTATTTAAATGCAATTCATTGCCATATACAAAAAAAAGTTGCTCATTTTTTTTCATTCAAATCCATATTTTATTGTATAAACATTTTAATAGAACACCACACTTATAAACAAACAAGCGGTACATGGTATTATCTAATATCTGGTGCAAAAGATTAAAACAGTGGCATTCGAAACTGCATACTAACCTCCCACGGGATCTTTACACATGTATGTATGTATGTATGCATGCATGAATGCATAAATGTATGTATGTATTCACAGTGCTGGAGATGGAACCTGGGGCTTCATGTCTGCTAGAGAAGCACTCTAGTACTGAGCTACATCTTCGTTTTCTTAGTGTAGCTATTCTGAATCAAGGGTTGAGAATAATTGACTTAAAGCATTTATATTAATCTCTAAATGACATTGTGTTAGTCCCTAGATTTCCCTTGGTGACTAATTCAAGGCCAGCCTCTTACTCAGTGTTTGCTGAATAAATGAATGATATTGAGGAGGGGGACAGAAATTAACACAACTATGTTAACAGCATACGAATTGAGAGAGTGAGGTACTGTGACTTAAACATCAGCAGTACCGATGGTCAACTTAAATTTAGCACTCAAATCTTTAAGTCACATTGCTTCATTTAAACAAACAGTTATAAATTAAATAACTCTGAAGGTTTCCCCTTATCTTTGCTCTACCAAATTCAGGGTCTTCCTGGAATTTCAAAACACCTTTCTTAACCATCTATTAAGATGGTACATGTGTCTTCCTCTCCAGGATACAGCTATTCATACTTTTCTGAGTCAGTATTTAGCTAGATGCCTGATCTCCAGAATTCATACCCAGCTTCTAGTCTTAGTTTCACTACGAGGCTAGAGTGCAACTTCTGCAGTCTTTTGGACGCGCTGTCTTTCTCTGGACAATGTGCTAATTGGATTAGATTAGTACTAACACAGAATCTGAGCACGAGCTCCCACTTAAGAGTTCGTGAACAAGCCTGAGTGTAGAACTGGCCCACACCTAAGTTAGGCATGGAGAAGCCAAATCATCTGTAATTCTCCCATTAGCTCAGCAGTGAGGAAGCACAACTCTTTTTCTTTCCTTTCCTTTTCTTTTTTCTTTTCTTTTTTCTTTTTCCTTTTTTCTTTCTTTTTTTTTTCTTTTTTCTTCTTTCTTTCTTTCTTTCTTTCTTTCTTTCTTTCTTTCTTTCTTTCTTTCTTTCTGTCACCTGTTCCCCTGACTCTTCAACCCTCTCCACTGTGGGAGGGAATCTCGGAATGATCTCAGAGATTACCAAGGTATCAATCAAGATTTATTATGCACAAGTAAATAAGCACTTTAGGTAAACCTTTTCCAAACAGCGTAGGTAAGTCCCTACCAGTGTAATTACCAAGCAGATATGCTGTGGCATGCGATGGAAGCGTGGGAAGACAGCGTTGAAGAATAAGGCAGGCTGAAAATTACACACAATTGTTAGCTGAACAGCAAATGTAATCACCTTTACTCTGAAGCATCAGGTCAGATAAAGCTGGAAGAGCAAAACAGGATCTGCTATGGCTGAAAATGTCAACATATTCACTCAACTTCTCTTTACAGACAGCTTTGGCCCAACACTGGCTAAATGCCCCACTCTCTGCATGGACAGCTGGCATTTCTCAGAAGGGGTAACGAGAGAACCACTCTACAAAAATGCCAAGCCTTTATATAGGCTTTCTGAGAGATACTTGGAAAGACTGGAAACAGCACTAGACACAGACACAGAGGGCCTGGGCGTAATTTCTCACTCGGTCACTAATCGGCTCTATGACTTTAGTCCCTTGACCTCCTTGGACCTTGATGACTCTCCCTATCTATAATTAAAGATTAGATACCTGTTACCATTCCTTTCAATTTTCATCTTTCCAGATATCACAAGTCCACACACTGAGTGAACTAAGGTTTCTTACAAAACTGTATTCTAACTGCCCACAGGCTATGGATTGCAGAGCGGAGGAAGGGACTTGGTGTCAACAGGAAGCAATGCTAAGCAGTTTTCTCCCTATTCTTGGCAACACTGCGGATGACGAGAAAAATCCTGCTGCCTCTGTTGGTCCCAAGTGAACCAAGAAGCAGCAAGGAGGAAAAGCATCAGGTCCAGATAAGTAAACGGTAAGTCTCTGATAAGAACAGAGACTCTCTCAGATCATACTCTCACTTCAGATGTACAATGTCACTTGGAGATTAAATAATCAACCCCTGACAGGGAAGCATTCGCGCTGGAAAACCAAGAGAAGGTTAAGGAGAAAGTGGAACAACTACTAACTGGCCTTTTATTTACCACAATTTCTATTAGGCAAGGAAAAAACAGTCAAGGTTGACAGTAGCTGGGATAATCTACTCAAGAGAATCCAAGCTAAGAGCAACCTTATGGATGAATGTGTTTCTTCTAATTTGTGTACTGTATTTTAAAAGAAAAGTTTAGAGAAGCTGAATTCTTACGCAATGGAATACAGTAGTTAGAACATGCCAGAGGCTAGGTTCAAACCAAGACGGTCTGCTTCCAAAGAGTATTAGAAACAGGAAACAACTGAGTAACTTTCTAACGCTGTTGATGGTTGGATGGTAAGTAGGCGGAGTGGAAAAAGGCATTGAAATGGACATAGAAATAAAGACAGATGCTCTCTGCAAGGTGTCAACAACCATGCCATTGAAAATTAGTACCCATTTACCCTATGTCATATTTAATAGCAAGGGCTCCACTTGGCTAAGTGACCAAGAAACTGTTTATTGTCTCAAAAATTCAGTATCCCCAGCTGTGAAATAATAAATGATTAGCAAGGTGATCTTCAAAATCCCATAGCATTGTTTGTTCTGCAATGGTATAAATCCTTCATGGAATATCACAAATACACACTCATAGAGATTTCTCCAAAGTCTCTGATTCTAACCACAGGCTGCTTTGCTGTACAAGGCCAACACAGAGAAGCAAACAATAGTTTGAGCTCTCCTGAGCTCAGTAAATCTACTTTAGAAAGCTGAAATCCTGTTGTATAAAGATGAGCTACAGAGTGTCTCATACATGGAGGTTTTGCCCTTCCAAGAGATTGAAAAGTGATGATGGGGAAAATCAACAATATAATCTCTAATGAATCCCAGTAATCTCTTCAGGGGTTATCTGGAATCGTCTCTTTCTTAACCTACCAGTAAGACAGTTAGGTCTGCAAGTTAATTGCTACTCACTTGTCTGTGTTGCTCTGACAGCTTGTTCAAACTTGCATTAAAACACGTAAACACTGTTTCAGATATCTGTTTACATGTCTGCTGCGCCCATTAGATGGGCCATGAAAGTTTACTAGCACTTGTTAATTGCTCTTAATTTTTTAATAATTTTGTTTATATTTTTCCTTTATCACTTTGATAGTCCCATAAAAATAAATAGGATAACAGAAAAAAAATCTATCTTGTGACTTGGAAAAGTAGAAATAATCAATGTTTGCCTTTGATGAATGTGAGTCTGCTATTGATGAATCTCAAATCACATTTACATCCCACAGAATACTTCATGCATCTCAGTGAAGCTTCGTTTCTTTAGCCTTCAGAACCAACTTAGAGTAATCATAGCCACAAAACGCAGAATTGGTTACTATGCTTAAACCTTTTGCACATCACATTGTTCATAAAATTTTCAAGTGTTGGCTGTGCTGCTGGTACCCAGTGTCACAACCACTGTACAAAACTATCTTAAGGCTTTTGCATGGAGTTTGGACACTATAATTTATTTGACTTAGTGTGACTGAATATAGATATTATTGTTGTAAATTAAAATTTCCAGTTTAATTTGTGAATTTAATTATTTGACTGTTAAAAAAATACAACCTACTTTATCCTTTGTTTAAAAATATAAGCATATTACTAAACTAGTTTTTTAAAGAAAAAATAATGGGAGGGAGAGGAACGTGTAAATTTTCAACCTTCACAGATTCACTGAATATTTTTAGTAAATATAGAGAATAAGCTTCATCCATAATATTCTTTGAAATATTAAATTTTTGTTTAACACTAATCCCACAGCCTCAGAAATTATTTCTTAGTATTTGAAATGGTATGAAAAACAGAAAAGCTTCTCATTAGAATGTGTTATAAATTTAAATTACGTAAAAAAGGCTAGTTTTCAATTTCACATTTAATAGCACATCAACTGGAAACATTTTCAACTGGTGACTTTCTCTGAAATCATGTTGAAAGCTGTTACACTTTTATTTCAAGATTTTGAAACAGAGACAAAATCTGGTGAAGCAATGAATGACCAATAGCACATGAATAAAAATGAGCTAGTCTGTTTCAAATAACTTTCAGAATCACATGGGTGGATGGTATTCCCTTTTGGGTTTCTCTCAATGAGAATACTGGTGTTGTCTTCCACATTTTTATCAATTACTGACCACTATGTAAAAACTAGAAATGAAATTCACGTAGCATATATTAAATTCATCAATATTCTGCAGAAATAACACACATACACACACACACACTTCAAGCATTTTTAGAGTAGTAGCTAATGAGAAATTCACCAATACAAAAAATTTAATATCCAGAGGTATAAAGTTATTAATTATTCTAATGTGGATGTCAAGTTGAAACTTAACCAGCATCTGTGAGTTCACGTGCATGTTTCCAGTGACAAAGAACTCATTAACCAAAGGACAGCCTGATCCATGGCAGAAATTTCCTGACTAGAAGAAAGTTCCATGCAGCTGAAACCTGTATGTCTGTAAAGACCACCGGTTTGTTCTGTCTTTGCACTGTGGAATCACAAAATATCTAATGCATGATAATACAAAAGCTATGCTCTGGTTTTCAATCGTTTTAGCTTACATTTCAAAAACTCTTCTCGAAAGGTACCTATAACTGGGATAAGCACGCATCCAACTTATGCCCGCTCTTTGGGTAGAATTATTAACAGTGGCACAGTGCCTCAGTTTTACTGATAACTTCTAGTTAGCTCCATACAGCAATATGATAATGAGGTTTTGGCCACTTAGTATTAGTGAACCCTAAATACATGTGCTCCCCCATACTGCATCATACTTCAAATTTGTAACTGCAGTCTACTAAGAAGGCAGAGCAACTAGCAGGGGGAAGCAGAGGAGATGTGGCGGGGGGGCTTCTCTGCTCTAGAAGGATGTGCTCCTTGGAAAGAAGGGAAAAAATGGTCAAGAATGATTGCACTGGAGAAGAAGAAAGCAAGATACAACAGAAATCAAGCAGAAAGTGTTGTCAACTAACTCACTTAATCAGGCTGTTTCCTGAAGCAAAGAATGTCCCTCTTTCTAAGACAACCAGATGATCTAATTAGATTATATCTTTACTTCTTGCCCTCCCCCGTCCCTTACCCTAATCAATATTACCAGTGATTTCTACATCTACTTAGTTACAGGTAGAAGGACTTAATTTTGTTCAACTTTTATTTTGCAATAGAAAATTATTGTGCTTAAATGTATTTACTAGAGGACAAGAGAAGTGTGGAGAGAACTACAGAAATTATTCCACATTTCTACATAAAGGCTATGTAAGACTTCAAGGAGAAGTCAGGAGGATTCACTGCGAGCCCATAGTTTATATCTCCACTTCATATATCTTAAGTAAACTATTTTACATTGATTCCCACTAGAAATTTCACATGTGGACTTAGGGCTAGGAGAGAGGAGTGTAGGGAGGGGAAGAGAATTTGGAAAGTTGACAGTCTCTGCTTCAAATGGAACTCCCCTTAAACATGCTAAGTATTGTTATAGGAAAATATCCACATCTCTAGTACTTTCCAAGATGTTTGAAACCAAAACAGTTTATAATACTCTTTCAGCTCAGGGTCTTCCCTCCTTATGGCATTTTTCTGATAAATAGGAATTCCCCACAGGGATTCCTGCTACATTCCATTCTGTTATATAATTAACTATACACACAAGAAGAGCACTAATACAGCATAATTATTACTCCAGTCTCATTTGAGTAATATTACATCCTCAATCATATGGCAAAGAGCCCCCAGAGGTGAAACCCTAACACTTACTGTGTTGGGTACAGTGAGTTGGCACTCAAACTTGCCCTATCATGGAGGCTGCCTTATGGATAGGGTTTGATTGCAAAAGAAATTCTGCCAAAATACATGCACTGCCTTGAAATTTGGAAGGCAAAGGTAAGATGGAGGCCATATTTCTGTGGCTTTCACCTGTTCCCTGTTGGAAGCATTGTTGTGGAGACATAAGCTTTTCTGTACTCAGGTTTTCATACTGAATCTTCAACTTGGTGATTGTCAAGAAACATCTGTGACAGAGAAGCTACCTGGACCCCATGTTTCAGTATCCAGTTCCCCACTTCTGGTCATGATTTTGTTGCTGTTGTTATTGCTGTTGTTGTTGTCATCGTTGCTGTTGCTGCTGATGCCGCTGCTACTGGGGATTGAAACCAAAGTCCTCACATTGAGCTATATCGTCAGCAATTTTTTTTTAACCTTTTATGTTCAGAAGCAATATCATCAAGTGCAAAGTTGCCCATGCTGGGCTCAAACTTATGGTCCTCCTGCCTCAGATTCCCATAGTGCTGGTATTGCAGCACGAGCCACCAGGACCACAGCTTCTGGACCTCTGGTTCTTAGATATGGTAGTGTATTCTTGAGCTCAACAGTTCAGGATAGCCTTGTGATTTTCCTCTGTCTTAACTATTAATAATGTAGTAACTTTGTGTACTTCTGGTATTTATTCCTAGACATTCAGCATACAGCCTGCTCCACATTATCCTTCCAATAAATTCACATCAACTAACACCCTGTATTAAATCCCTTCTGCTTAAAACACCTAGAGTGGTTTGTTATCCATAATACATTCTAATTTAAAAAATATATACCTCAAGCTCTAACAATGTAGTTAGTCAATGGACAATAATGACATAGGTTTAAATCATTCACTGCACATAAATCAATCTTGAGTAATTATGAAAAGCATTCTGGCCACTCTAGGGAGAAGAGCCACGCACACAGCAGACAGAGTGTTGCCCCTCCAATACTCCCAGTCTAGTTAGAAGGGGAAGACTCAACTCAAGAGGACTCCTTGGGGTGGAGGAAGTCAGTGGAAGTTTAATAAATCTAATCTCAGTAGTCTGCTCTTAGCTCCATCACTAACTGGCCATGTCTTCTATGCAAGAAGGGATACATGGATGAAAGTCCCTTTATCTCTAACATTCCACAGTTGTGAGTCCTTGTACTCACGAGGGAATTTACTTGGATTCAAGTCCTAACAAAACGTCCTAAACTTTCAGTTCTCTAAAGCTGAAGGTCAGAACACAAATGTCACATAACATAACAGACCTGCCATTATTTAAAAAGGAAGAGGAATCGCTGACCCCCAAATGTTATGCTTTGTGGTAGTTTCATAGCTACAAAGCCTCAGGGAGAAAATTCCAAAATCCTAACTCCAGTGGCGGTTATTAGAGAAGAGACAGTTTCTTCTACAACTTCATTTTCTTTGAAAACGTCTGCCTTAATGTTTGAAGAAAATTGGCTTATCTTACAGTACCCAGACCCACAGATGGAGGAAAAGAAATGTTAGGTAGTTGCTATAATGGTTAGACCTCTAAGAAGTCACTAATTTATTCACAGCTCAGAGGAGAAAGTTTTCGAAACTCTTAAAGCAGAAGAAGTTATGTGTACAGGAAGAAAAAAATGGCAAGAGAGACCCAGTAACATATGTAATCACAGGTCTGGCACCAGCCCCAACAGTGGTCACAGGTCGGGGCTTTATAGACATCACCAGGATTTAATTTCCTCATCTGTTACATGAGGGCAATAACCCCTGTCCTGCTTACCAAAAAGGTATTTATGACAATCAAGTGCAATAATGAATGTAAAGCATTTTGGAAAGACCACTGTGATGTAAATACGAAAGGAGATTATTAGTGAAGAAATCACCAAGGAAAGCTATAAGTGGTGCTTCTGAAACCTGCACAACAAAAGGAAAATGTAAATATAGTAGTGTTTTTATGACTTTATAATCTGGGTAAAGAAACGGAGATCAGAATTGTGACAAACAATGATGTCCAAAAGAGAAGAGAAACCAGCTAGGCTGTGTCATGATGGTCTCAGTTCCTGTGGCACACACAACAATGGAAAGACTGCAGGGAGGGGCAAGGCACACATTTCAACTGTGGCCCATGGAGGACACGGGGACACAGTCACCAGAAAACTACATTTCTAGCTCAGTGGCAATGATCTCATGGCATGAATCCTCTGAGAACTTTGTGTGTCTCATGCAAGTGCAAGTGACTTCACCGTTTACTCAGCCTGTCTCTCGAAAAACAGAAATAACTATCCTAATTCAGGAATGAAATATAATATTGGTGGTTTTTGAAGCAGCCAAGCTCTAGATTTGCTCAGCTGTATGGACAAAAATGCAAAGGCAGATGTCATTCACAGCTGGATTATAGCACCCAAAGGGCAATCAGGAACTCAAAAACTTACGAGGGGAGGTGGAGGAGAATAAACAGTAGGGAAAACATAGACAAAACTGTTCAGGACCAATAGAGACAAAGCACTCTCCATACTGAGTGTATGGGCAACCAGCCAATCTCCAACCCAAGTACAGACTAAACTCCAAGTCAGATCCTGGGGCCTTGGGCCCAAAGGCATAGGAAGTTATAATTTATTAAGCAAACTGGCAGTTCTCGGTCCACATTAGGCTGGAGAAAGCACAGAGGTCTCATGGTACTGGGATACCACGTGACAGGGAGGTGAAACAGAAGATACCAAAAAAAAACCCAATGAAGTTAGGAAAATGCAAATGAAAACCACTATGAGGTACTACTTCTTCACACAGAGTTTAGCAAACAATTCAAAGATTCATAAAACTCACTGTGGGAATGGGTGTGTGAAAAAATTGCACAACAGTATGCTTCTTCTCTTCATTTACTGGACATTTTACATACCGCCTATTGATACTTTGGGGCTACAAAAGCAAGGTCAAGAGCCCAGGACAGAGACCACTGAGGAGGCTAACTGCAAGCATTAAAACAAAAACAAACAAACAAAAAAAATACTGTTTCTAGTTACTAAAAGTACAGTAAGTATCTCCTATTTTCCTTAAACTTTTGCTATTTTTTTAACCTTTAACTTACATCAGGGCTTATTTTGATATACATTCAGGACATAACCCTTTCATTGGCCCTTCCATAAAATCAATCATCCCAGTGCCACCAGAATAATCCTTCCTTCTCAGAATGTTTCAAAGTCGTTCCTGTGTTGCGTATTGAATACCAAGTACAGTTGTTCTATTTCTTCATAGACTGTTTCTGCAAGTCTCCACCTCTTCCAACACCGAGACTTTCCACTGCAATGAGGTATGTCTTATTACACTTGATCTTAGCCAAAAGGCTGAGAAGCGATGATGAGGGGTGTCTTACAACAAGCTTACCATCTCTCTAGGCTGGACCCTGTTTCTAATTACTCTCGTTATTCAAATTTATCTAAGCTCTTTCGCCTGTTTATCATCCAGACACTTTTAGAACTTTTCTGTTAAAATTCAAAAGCAATCGACTTAAGATTTGTGCTGACATTACACAGGATGAAAAGGAAAGCAATCACTTAGCAACCTCTACCTTTCCATTTGGGTAGAAGGCATGCCTCTCCATTTATTTATAGGGTCCTTAATATGACTCAAAAAAGCCTTAGAACTTCTCTAGGAAGGCATTCACAACTCTCTTTAAAATGTTTACTTTTTGTTTCGCTGTGAGTGGGATCTTGAAAATTGCAAACCATTCATTTTCAAAGGGACATAAAAAATATAACTAGACATGAGACACATGGACACATATATTTAACCTTACAAGAACCAGAGAAATGTGAATACCAAAAACACATTTCATGCTGGCTTGCTTGGGGATATACTGCTGCAAAAGTTACAGAAATATTCCTGAGTCCAAATATGACTTGAGAAAACAAGTCATCCACAGATGTGAATAACCATGAAAATGTTAACCTTTGACCCTGACATTTCAACCCCTACACATCATGTTGAAGATTTCTGAGGAACTAAGCTATACTGATGTACAAAAATGTTGACCACAGCAAAATTTTTAAGTAATGGAATTATCAATACAATTACACAGTGAAATTTTAAACATTTTTAAACAGTAGTCATTCAAAACATATAGTGATACTAAAAATGTTTAATGTACAACATTGTGAAACATAGTACTATAGTAATTTATACTAACAATTAAGAAGCTAAATACAAAAATGATAGACCATACCTGTAGCTGGGTGGTAAATTTATGTGCAACATTTGTTTTTTCATCTAAATGTTCTGAACCTGTGTATAATGGTGCAACTTTATTTACGCAATTAAAAATAGAGGACACCAATTGCAGGTGCTCAGAAGAGGGAATGTTTGTAATTTATTTGTTAATATAGGTGGAAAATGCAACTCAGTGACGTAAAGGTCTTTTCTGCGATTCCACAGAACAAGTAACAGACACACTGGGACTACACATATCCAGACGTGAGTCATAAAATTTATTCTTTCCTATCTGTCATTTTGTATCCTCTTTTTTCTAAAGGCAAATTAACTCCTGGGTCATTTCAATGATTTTAAACATGATATGTAAATAATCAAAAATAGCAATGTTCAATTCTCTAACACAGCAACTGCTTTTAAAATTCCCATAAAATGCTTCGATGTGCTGGAATTTGAATTAAATTTCTCTTCAAATACAGCTATTCAACACAGCAGTGGCATCAAAGTATGTCTTTTCTACAAAAGTTCTTTTTTTCTTTCAAGAAATAATCTTTCCCTCACAATTTCAGGGCTAAGTTAAACATTAACTTAAAATAAACTTCAGCTTTGCATGTTTACTTTAGATCATAAAATGTCTTAACTTGCAATATTATCACTCAGGGAGAAAATCTGTATGAAATCCAGAAGTTAAGAAATATTTCCTTGACTTTCTTCACTGCAATTTGACAACAAACTTGGCAGAAGAGGTTTATATACCTGTATACACAATGGATAACTGTAATTAGTGTCTAATATTCTGTGATACCTAAAGATAACATTGGGAGCTCACATCGTTTCTGATGTTCAGTGAATTTTGAGCAGTTGTAATTAGGTCCCAGTGGAGGTAATATTTCGAAAGGAACAAGGAAAAAGAAATCATCTAATAAAAGTTAGTCAAGAATAAATCATTAATAAGTGCACACACACTATGATTTATGCATTATCCTTTGAAAGCACAATTTTCAAAAGTCTGAGCAACCACTTCTAGCAATTGCTGAGCTAGTTTCCTATTGTTGGATATGTTACAAACCTTTCTTCCTAATTCCTAGAGTTTTCTCAATGCTTTACATGTTCACTTTTGAAACAAAAAACAAAAAGTTTCAATGTCTCCACAATATTTTCCTACTCATGATAAAATAATAATTGGGGGGCTGGTAGTCAAGGTGAAACTTAAGGAAAAATCTGAAAGAGAAAACATTGACTTTAGCAGGGAGAATGAATTTTGGGTTAAAAACAAAAGGAAAGATGAGTATAATGGCAATTTTCTAAGTCCCCGCTCATCCTAATCTTTTCTTCTCATAGAATTCTAATGCACATTTCTTTACCAGATGCATAGCTCCTTAGGAGCAATCGCTGTACCTTCGTCATTTTACCACGCATAAAGCATCCTACATAGGGCTTAGCTTTAAAAAAAAAAAGTTTCAAATATTTGCTGAATTAAGTACATGCTCTCAGTTGAGAAAGAGAGAAGTCTGCAGAAATTGGAAGCTAATTTTATCTCAGACAGCTATCCACACCACAAGTTCATAAACCTTAATCCTTACTTGTTTTATTTATAGTTTGTTAAGTTTTACTAGTGTCTATCTCTCATGCAAGTTTAGAAAGCACGGCAAGGCTCTCCACTTTGGAGACACACAGGACACATCAGATTTGGGGTCCAGCCACTGCCGGTGCTGCTCAATCCTTCCCATCTTTGCTCTGTGGTGGGGAAGGTGTAAATGTACCCTGTCCTCCCACACCCTATCCCAGGCTGACCCAATCATCCAGCAGGTCCTCAAGTTAAATATGAAGAAAATTAAAGCATCAGCCTTAAAATAGGCTTCTAAAACTATACATAACTCTGGCACATGAAAAAGAGAAAGGTTCCGTAAAGAAGATACAAGGGATGCATCATAAGAAGTGAGAAGTTGAAAAACTTATGAGAAAGAAACTATTCCTCCCTTGGGGTGGATGGATAGCACAAATCAGAGATTAGTCTATCAAGGAGACACAATTAAACATGACCATAAATACCTATTGTCTAAAATAAGTAAACAAATAGATTCTTAAAGAAAACAGGCAACAGTATGTGTAACCAACACAAGAAGAAACAAAGTCTTGGCAAGAATGACTGGTACTATCTGAGGGTGTCCCTCAGTTACTCTGAGGTCATCCTCCTAGGCCTGCAATGTAACCTCAGAGAAGTCCACCATGTCAGGGAGGCCTAGCTCTCTCTAGACCCTCAAATGGACCCTTGAAAAGGCCCTTGGGATGTCTAAGTCTCGAATATCTTAGCAATTTGTGATAGTTGGGTCCCTTAATAGGACCTGGATGATCAGGGCAGTCCATTTGCTGAGTGAAACCATCTCCCTTAACTCTGTGCATGCGTACGTGCATGGCTAAGGAGGCAGACTTGGGGGGAAAAAAAATATTGCCCAACAAATATGTAAGAAGTTTGATAAATATTTCAGAGTTAAAATCATAATCCCAACAGATCAAATGGATAAAGATATGAACTTCTATTGTGTGAAACAATCTATAAAGTTGACATAAAGCATATGCCAAATGACACTTTCTAAAGGTCAGAGGAATGAGAATTAAGAAAATGGAAGGCACATGCCTGTAGGCTTGGGAAGCTGAGGCAGGAGAATCACAAGTTCAAGGCCATCCTGGGAAACTCAGTGATCTCAAATGAATTTATCTCACAATAAAAAGTTTTTTTAAAAAAAGGCTGAGGGTGCAGCTCAGAATGAAGGCCTTGGGTTTAATCCCAGACAGAGAGAGAGACAGATAGACAAGAAACAGAGACAGACAAGACACTGAGACACTGAATCACAGAGACAGACACAAAACATTTCAAACATGTTGAATATTATATTAACTAAAACTAAACATACAATAATATACAGTTACTTCTTCTATAGGAAGGGATGTATGAAACAAATGTTCTGCTAAGTGAGAACTCATTGCTGGCTGCACAGTAAATGGCAAATGTCTCTTTGGTAATTATTTTAAATGTCAGATGTTACTACCATTTGACCCAAACATCCTACTCTGGTCTTAACATATAAATCTTGTGAAAACACAATACACAAAATAATCTACGACAAATTTTAAAGAAAATTCAAATTTGTAGCAACTCTGAAACTTACGCACATAGTTAAGTGGAAGGGGTACAGGACACTGTTCTGCATACATTATGACTAAATAATGTCAGAATGTACCTATATTTGAGCAAGGACTGGTTAAAAGGGAAGGAGGAAACCTGACAAGTGGTTAGTCCAGAAACTGAGATTCTGGCAAGAATCCTCCACTTTTTTGAAAATTCACATCACTGCTCCTTCAATACTACGTAATTAGAAGTTCTGAGTCAACTGGAAAGACATAAAATATATACAAAAATGAAATGTTACAGTTATGAGGCATAACACACTAAGGAGATAAGGCAGATAAAAATGACAGTATACTAGCAAAAAAATCCATTAAAATGGGTTATATGTGTGTATGTAGTCTACATTCAACACGATTAAATGAAAGTACTAAATTTTCCATAATACAAACAAAGCATGTTCTGAGTCTGGTGTCATTTTTGATTATGTCTATGAACAAATATACCACAATAGGATAAACAGAGTGCAGTAAGAACCAGAACAGAATGCAATTGGATCTTAAACAGAATTCTCATGAAGCTTTAATGTTCGATAAAAATTAACCTACAAGAATCAAGATGAAAAGTACAATCGAAACACTAGTATGACTCAATGGAAAACAGGGGACAGACATTATCCATAGCCACTGTCCATGCAGACTTGGAACGGACATTATGCACAGTAAAAACGTGAACACCAGTTCTGAGAGATAGGGCAGACATTATTCTTAATCCCTTTGTACAGACTTGAAACTTGAGGCTGAATGAAAACAATCATTCAGTCAATAATCAAACAAAAAAACAAATAGCAAAGCCAAAACTCAAAGTAGAAGTCTACTCGCTGATAGACAAATGCTTCATACATTATACTCTGTGCCTTATTTTCCAACCTTAGTATCGAAGGTGACCACATGACTGTAACAATTAATAAGGGCAATCTTGACAAACAGAACTTATGAATAGGTGACAGATTCTTGAAAGAACAAAAAAAACTGTTTTATTCTCTCTTCAAAATTCCCCGAGCTATTCCATCTAGTGCTATGCTTTTATTATATCCTGACAGTTCCAAACTTGACCTTTCCTTTAAATTCCACTTTAAAACTGAAAACATTTTTCAAAACTGAAAAGCTCCCTGAACTCTCATCCTACCTGCTACCCACATAAAAATAAGGCCTCCTTCAGTATTATCTATTGCACTGAAAAGCAACAACCAAAAAATCCTCCTGAAATCAGAAATGCAGCTGTCTAATCTTGTGCACCCGAGTCGAGCTCAGGCCTCAGGTCCTTTACTTTCCCACCACGTTGACTCAGGTATGACATCTCCATGGAGAACCCTCTTAGGGCAAAAAGGCACTGGCCACAGAGTAGGATACTCCCCACACCCATGGACCATAAAGCCATTTTAGGATCATTAAAGCTTTGCATTACCAATCTTATCTCAGATTAGGGTAAGTGCTTTGTAATGCTTGTTGAAGAAAAAAGGAAAAGAAGGAAGAAAGGGGAGTGGGAGAGGAAAGAAGAAAAGGAGACAGGAAGAAATGAGAAGAGTGAAACAAGTCAGTGGCAGAAGCAAAGGTCAAAAGAGCATTTTTTATTTAATTTAGAGTGCAAGCATTAAAGTCTTATAATCCGCCTGTGTGTTTGTTGCTCTTACTGTCACATGCTAGTAGCTGTGTGTCCCTAATCATAGGACATGCTTCACTTCTCTCCATGCTATTGTTGCCCACTTATTAGCAGAGAATCAATCAGTCCTTGAGCCAGAAAAAAGTTGAGAGTAGTGCACAAGGCATGCAGGTTAAGAATGCACTAGAAGGTTCTGGCATGAGGCATCGGAATCCAGATCCTGAATCCAGCTTCTGCACATACCAGCCCTGTGGCCTTGAGCAAGTCCAACTCAAGAAATGTTCAATATTACCAGTGGATAAATGATTCTTTCCCCTTAGAGGAACAAACAACATTTGCAAATCTTACGGGTAGAAAAAAAAAACATGTGAGCATAAATATGGAGAATTGTGCAAACAATTTCAAGAAGCTCATAAACCACTAACCCTTAACTTACTAACCTTTGAGCTACATAATGTTTAAAACTCATCCACCTCTTGCAAAAGATTGTGGCATGAGCAGCACAGAAACAAGTGATGAGAAATTTCTCTGAGCTACCAGAGATGCAAATAGAGGTCTAATACCCTTCTGGGACCTTTGGCTTCCATTTGATTGGCAGGAATCTGTCAAATGAATATAAGGAATATGTTCAAAGCTACAGGTCTGAAGAAAACCAACACAATGGAAAACTGTATCCAACACAGCACTACAGAGTTGTGCAAAGGCAAACAAATGGGTCAGGAGAGGGCCTGTGTCTTCATAATGTGACAAAGCCAACAGAGTCCATGAAAAGGCTACATACATCCTGTCAAGTGCCCAAGGAAAAACCTTGTCAACTATAACCTAGAAAAGTTTATTTTTCCCATGCCTCTAATTATTTAAAAAAATACTTCCAAAAATCATTTTTGCTTCTTCTGGCTAATATATATATAAGAGGTGCTAGAATGTGAAGAGAAAGTAGTCAAGAGTTTAGGTATTCCTGATTTCACACCTGGCCTTCTACTGCCAACCTGAGTGACCTTATAGCATTTAGTATCAATCTGTATTCAAATGATACCCATCAAGATAGATCACTCGCATTTCAAAGCAGTCTCACCTTCGAAAAGCTTAATCTCCGTGATCTGCTCCTGAATTACACATGTTCATCTTCATCTCCCATAACATCCCCCATAGGTCCTAGGCTGAAAATCCAACATTTAACCTCAAAATTTAGCTCATAATTGCTTAGGAAGCCCATTCAATGAGCTCACTCTAATCCACTATTCTAGGGAGAACATTTACTATGGCGTGGATCTGACTTGAGTGTTCCCCAAGGGTTCATTTGCAGAATTTCAATCCTCATTGTAAGGTATTTAAACAGTGGAAATGTAATCCAATGATGGTGTTTAAAGATGGGGATATTGAGACGTGGTTCAAACTAGATAAGGATATTAGCATAAAGCCCCATCAGTCTATCCTCATAGCTTTATAAGAAGAAGGAGAGAGAAAACACAGACAAAGACACATGTGCTCCCTGTCTCTTGTCTTGTAACACCGTGTGCTGGCTTGTGACTCTGATAACAAGAATGTCAGTATCACACTGATCCCTTGAAATTCCTGAACTGTGAGCTACAGACATTTCTTTGCTTATAAAGCTAACTTACCTGCAGTATTTTATGAGCAACAAAAAGCTGACTAATATAACTTACTTTCATTCTACACCAACCCAAAACTTACTCAGTATGGAAGGACCTTGAAAACACTACATTAAGTGAAAGAAATCACTCACAAAAGAATACATTTATATGATGCCATCTATATAAAATGTCCAGAATCAGCAACTTCACAAAGTAAAAAATAGACCAGAGGTTGCTTAAAATAGGACAAAAGAAGTTTAGGGAAAAAATAAGGAATGGCTGCCAATAAATATGGGACTTCTTTAGAGTTGACAAGTATATTTTAAAAGCCATGTAGGTGATGGTTACACAACTCTGTAAATATACAAAATGCCACTGAATTGCATTATTTTCAGTCAAATAATTAAATTATATCTCCCTAACCCTCTCATTAAGGAATAAAACTACCACTCTCAACTAGGATTTTCAAATGTCTTGCCACCCTGAGTTAAATACTTCAACTGGGTACCATACATGTACTTCTGGTTAATATATGGCATTTTGCTGACATACAATTATACAGTATCTAGCTACCCAAGTAAACTACGTGTGTTTTCAGAGAAAAACAAATCTACCATGTATTTTTCCACTTTTGGGCCTCCAATAACACTTAAATTCTTTTGCACACATTGGAAAAAATGAACCTCGTCTTGGCCTGGCAACTGGGAAGCAGGATTTTAGTCCACCTGCCCTAGAGCAAGACACAAGTTGAACATCTATAGGCAGCACCCCTGCCTCTGCCTACCTGCTTCTCACTTCCAAGAGTCCAATAAAGAATGCACTTGAGATGCACACAATAAGAAATGAATGCAGAATAAAATGGTAGATCTGAAACTATTTCTTACACTGTCAAGATGCTAGAAGAAAATTCAAAACATTCATCTCTGTCTATATCTATATGTATGTCTATGTCTACATCTGTGTCTAAATCTATGTCTACGTCTATGTCTCTCAACTCCCAAACTAGGGCTGGCACCAAACACTTTCTGGTTTCTGCAGGAGAGCCTGTGTCTCACCCCGGTCTTCTGTTTCTACCTCCACCTGGGTCACCTGTCTTCTTTAAGGAAACATAACTCCCCCACAAGTAAGGTCAGGAAAAAAAATTTAAAAAAAGAAAAAGGTCATTACTACATCACAGTTGGTGACTTTCCTTTGTGGGACTATCACAACCATAATTACAAAATGACTTATAAAATTGTGAATGCAGTGGTTTTTCCCACTAATGAAAAAGCACTACAGCCTCCCGAATATCCACACTCCAAAGAAGTGCATGGCATCCAGTCAGGGGTACTAGTCATTGACGGTATTAATGAATTACCACTTCAGAGTATTTGGTCTACAAAAGCACGGCTTGGGTGTAATCTATTTTGATATCTTCAGGGGTAGATGGCACAGTATCTATCAAATGATTCACATGTAGATGATGGAATAAATTCTAAAGCGGGTCATTTAATGGGGACTGCAAAGGCACCTAGGCATGGTATGTTAATGGTGAATTAAGGGCACTAAGCAGGCTAATAGTGAAAAGCAAGTCTCCAAGACAGCAGGTCCAACAAGAGATCTCAAAATAGCATCATGCTGAGAAGGTCAGAATCAGACATCCCTGATCTAAGATTTATGTCAATTTCTGGGGACTAAAACATTGCTTTGCACCCAATTTCAATGTGTGTGATTCTTTCCCAGATGCACTTGGTCTATAAATATTGTGCTGTATCCAACCAATGCCCAAGAAAACCAAGTCGTTAAAAAATACAATAAAACAAAGACAAAGCAAAGTAAAGCTGAAGCAGTCAGAAGACACTGGTGGAGTTACAGAGCCAAGAGAAAAATCGGGTCCACATGCCACATAGAAAACAAACAGGTCACAACTTGAAATAAGCTTCCCGGAGGGAGAAACTTGTCCAGCTTTGTACCAGAGTAAGCTCCTCAAATGCCCTTCTCAGCGGTGCATGGGGCAACGTGAGAAGTCGCCACCAAACCCAGTGTTGGTGGAGGCCAACAGCAGGCCTCCCTGAGGGTGTCAAAAAATCAAAAGGACACTGGCAGAAAACAAACCATGCACAAGCAAGTCACTGAAAAATACACATCACCATGCAGGCCACCTCCTCTTACCATGCTGGGAACCCAGCAGAGAGTCAAATGACAACACCAACTGAACACTAAGAGATAACCACCATGCTGACCAGAGGACGATTTGATTCCACGACATAGCACACAAAGATCACTAGAGGGTTATGCACACTCATCTAGCTGCCACCAACTTGGAGCGTAAGTGCCAGGCTTGCACACTTGCCCCACCACTTACTGGCTGTGCAGCGTGAGGAAGACACAAGCTCTCCGGGCTTCTGGGTGTCCTTATTTGTGAAAGGAAGATGATGACAGCATTCAGTTAAAATGAGAACACAGATAAATAATCGGTGACTGAGGCCAAAAGCCCCAAACACTGCCTGACACAATCACAAATACCGGAAAAGGACCCCTATGTTCC
>RJWT010013914.1:9523-21532 GCA_004365215.1 Cuniculus paca
GATCCTCCTGTCTCAAGTGCTGGGACTACAGGTGTGTGCCACTAGGCCTGGCTCCCTCATTGACTTTCTATAACAAACTGCAGTGTATCTTTTAAACTGTGGTCAATACAATCTTTTCAATTTACAAAAATTTTTAGCTTGACTGTTTTACTATATTTACCTTCAAGCCCAGATAAAAGAAATATTTCATCTCTTAATAAAGATTTCTTAAAATTACAATGTGCCATGCAGTTAGTACTTTAAAGCTTTTAAACAGGAGTTAATCAATTCAAGCACCAGTCACTTTAAAGTCCCATTATTTGACCTTTCAACAAAAGTACAGCTCCCCTCACAGCCCAAGCAGCACTTTTAAACTTGCATCCATGAGATCAATAAGCAGCACGCAAATGACCACTCCCTTGAAAAGTAGAATTAAAGAGGCTCAGAGCAGCAGGACAGTATTAGCATATTATACTACATTCATTTTCATTTGCACTTAAGTGTCTTTAAAATAATGTACGCACATATATATGAATACACACACCACCCAAGAAAGAAAGCTCTGCTCCCTCCCATTCTAGAACACAGATATAAGGATTTCTTCTTTGAAAGATCAATGACAGCATCGATCTAAATTTGACGCATTTACTTCAGCTCGTGTCAATGGTTTCTTTGGTGTCCTTCTGGGTATGTCTGAGAATTCAGGGATTGGCAGAATAGGAGCTGCGTGCTTGAAATTTCCAGGCACCCTATTGACAACCTGCCAAGATTCAAATTATTCAGACTCAGAATTATCCAAAATAACAAAAACACTTAAAAAGAAAAAGATAGCTATTGCTGTGACAATAAAAATTTACATAAGAGCCTAGAAACAAAACACATTCAAAGCTTCAAATGTGAAACCTTATATAATTCTTCAAATACTTAATAAAAACATAATGTTCTAAAACACGTAAATTTGAGATATGCCAAAATTGACCACCTCCCCATATCCAATTAAAGGGTAATTTACAAAGAATACCACTTGTATAGTTTACAAAATATATTTACTAAGGATTCGTTGCTTGAAGCCATTATAGTTTCAGCTATGGGAGTATTCTCTGAAATTACTGCACCATCTATACGAAAATGTTGTGAAGTGTCCACCTGTTAGTTTGAAAACAAAACGAAAACAATAAATATAAAATAATCGCTGAACCCTACCAATCTGAAAACCGAATTCTAAGCAATAAGCCTTGCATCACCCTTTTCCTTGGAGCTCTTCTTGCCCCTCTGGTGGTCTCCCTAGTTAAGGCCTGCAGAGGTCCGCCTTTGGAAGATCCACTTGTCCATTCAGTTTCAGTCATTCCATCTTGTGAATAGCTCTAGTCAAGCATCGACACATTAACAAGTCATATTCTAACATCATACACCTTAATAATGGCCAATCAGCACACTAAGAGCTACACTCTCCACATGCCACATTCACAAACAATAGTGGGCTCTGAAAGTATTTCTAAGTATTTTGATTGAACTGACATGCAAGAATCAGAAAACACTTAAGGAAAATACACTATGGCCCACCAGTAATAGCTCACAAATTACAACAATGGAAGTTAGAAGCAGAGCTCATTAATTATCACTGGCTCCTTTCATGATACTCTGCAATTTGGTGGCTCTAGTATTGTGGGCACATCTCTTTGTTGAAAGAAAAAGACTGACTATGACTTCAACAAAAGTTGCTTGTTAAAATCAGCAGTTTTGGAACAAAACCACAAACTTTTGGTTGGGGATATAGCTCAGGGGCACAATACTCGCCTAACATGTGCAATGCCCTGCATTCACATATTATTCTTTTCATGCAGTTAGAATTATCTTAGTAAAGTCAATTTGAATTACACACAGCTATCTGAATGAAGATTCTAAAATATGAAACTCTCCTTAAAAACACAAAATCAACATGACACAGTAAAACCCTGGTGATCATACTTTCATAAGTCTGCGAGGCTAGTAGTATATCTCCAGGATATCACAATGCTACGTACAACTCACCCCAGAAAGAAAGGTGACAGTGATACAGTTGTTGCCTTGTAATTTCAGTTGTTCCCTGAAACACCAACTATTTTTTTCTCATGAAAATAGTAACAGTTCTTAACACACTAGCTTGAAATTCATTAGATCAATGCTTCCCAAACTGCAATGTGTGTATTAATCTCCTGGAGCTTTTATTAAAATGTAGATTCTGATTTAGAGGTTCTGGTACAGCATCTGAAATTCTGCATTCCCAGTAGCAAAGTTTCAATTTTAAAGCTAACACTGTTACCAGATATAGAGCATTCCAATTTCTTCTAACTAGACAACGCCCACCAGTCAGTAGTATTATGGTACATGTTTAGATCGTCACTTTTGTTTTCAAGTTAATAGTTTATCTAGGTAAGTGATAGTTTTATATCCAAGTCAGTATCTATTTATTGACATTATATTCATAGACATATTTTGAAAATCTTTTCTTATGGCAAGAACAGCCATTCAATAAAAATACCCATTTGGTTAGATGGAAGCATTACTACTAAAACTGCAGAAAGATACAGACATCATCTCATGTATCTAATTATATATTTAACTATATTTGAAACTGACATTATAAGGTTTTACTTTTGGCTGGTGTGGTGCACACTTGTAATCCTAGCACTGTGGGAGGCTGAGGCAAGAGGACTGCAAGATCAAGCTCAGCCTGGGTGATTTAGGATTTAGCAAAATCCTGCCTTCCAGAAAAAAAAGTGGTAATTGATTTACAATCTGAATCTCAGGGTTCCTTATCCTATCATTTAAATGTATTGGCTGAATGCAAAATTAATGTTAGTGCAAGACAAATGTGCAAACAAATCACACACTTATTAATAGTTAATTTTCTGATTGTTTGAACAGAAGGAAATAATCATTCTACTCTGAGGTTCTCAATCCTGGTGGTACAGTATCATCTGGGGGAAAGCTTTCAAAAACTATCAAATGCCCTTAACTCCACCTTAGCCCAATTAAATCAAAATCTCTTCTGAAAGTACCTGCCAGGGCTGGGGTATAGCTCAGTGGTAGGAAATGTGCTTAGCATCTGCTAGGCCCTGGGTTCAAGCCCCAACACAAATAAACAGATGTGAATTTAAGTGAATGAATAAACGGAGCCAGGCACAGTGATGCGTGACTGCACTGCCAGCTACTCAGGAGGGTGAGGCAGGAGGGTCCTAATTTTGAGACCAGTCAGGGCAAATCCTTAAAATAAAATTCAAAAAGGTGGGGGGAGGAACCCCATAGCTCAATGATATAGCACTTACCAGACAAGAACAAAGCTTTGGGTTGAAACCCCATCACCACAAAAACAGACACACACACCCCACTTTCAACACTAGTCCCATTTAATAATTAATTGCTCAATGCTGGTCAAAATGAGCATTTTTAACATTGTCTGCTTTAGCCCGGCATGGTGATGCATGCCTACAAGCAAGCACACTGTGATGCTAAGGCAGGAAGATAGCAAACTCAAGTCAGGCCTGGGCAACTAGGTGAGGCCTCATCTCAAAGGAGAGTGAAACAACAGGCTGGGGATGTAGCTCAGTGCAAAGGCCCTGGGTTCAACCCTCAGTACCATATACAAAAATCTAGCTCGACAGTCTAGTTTATTTGATATTATCAATATACACTCAGTATTTAAAAAAAAAATCCTTAAAGAATTACATTACTTGAAAAGGCTAATACACGTTATCACTCATGCATATGATACAACCAGATATTCACCTACAGAAGGTGACAGGGGAGGAGGGGGAGAGAGCCCTTTTCCATAAAACTGGTCATCTACCAAATTCGTGGTTTATTTGCTATGTTTTATTTGAATAACTAAAATAATCTCTATCAACAATTTTAACTTAACATTTACTGAAACCATTATGGCTAAAAATAAAAATATCACATGCTTACATTTTAAAGGCCAAGATCTACTTAAAGATTCACTTTTCTCTATGGAAAAAAACACAACTAATTAGTCACCTGTAGAATTAGCTTCAAACATGGTAAAACATTTTTTGTTCAGATTTAATAAATTCTTTGGTTGAGAACTGTCAACCAATTTTACTAGTTATCACTACCTAATTTAGAATTAATTCTAAGAAAACTAATTGACAACCCTTTACACGATCAAAAAAGATACTAAAAATATTTTCCCAGAATTTATCAAACTAACAGAATTATGCCTGATATAAGTGGCATTCTTCGTGTTACTTCTGGTACTCAAAAGTGGAATGGTGCTGGCCAGGAGTGGTGGTGCACGCCTGGGCTGAGGCAGGAGGCTCACTGTGAGTTGGAGACCATCCTGGGCTACAAAGTGAGTTCAAGATCACCCTGGAATGCACAGTGAAATTCTGTCTCCAAAAAAAAGGTTGGAATGGTGATAGCCCTAATTTTATAATTAGGGTTAGTATAAAAATGATGATTTGATTTGGGAAATGAATAAATGTTCACTGCCCTGAGTATACTATGGTAGCAGTTATTAGGATTATAAACAATGACTTTCAGAATATAAAAAATGAAATTATAATTCAATTATATAATTAATTAGTATGTGATTATTTGATTAAAAAGAAATTCAACAGTATGTAAAATAAGCAATGTGTCTACCATATGTTGTACAGCTAAAGTAAGAACTGTAGCATCATCTATTTCAACAAGATGTTCTACAGAAAGCCTTGATTTGTCATGGAGGAAGGAATAAACTTTTCATCGTTGCCTTCTGATAAGCTACCAAGTAAAAAGTAACTCAGAAGACACAGTAGTTGAAGCACACGAGAATGCAGGTGCTCGGTTAGTAAAGGCTGTAAACCCCAATCAAAAATTAGCCACTAAAAAAACATGATCCATATATAATTTTAATAATAACAAAGCAGCTGGGTGTGAGACACATGGCTGTACTCTCAGCTACTCAGCAGCTGAGGCAGGAGGGCTGCAGGGTCTAGGCCAGCAAACTCTTAACGAAAAAGGGCTAGGGACATAGCTCAGGGCCTGAGTCAATCCCCAGTCTCTCTCTTTCTCTCAAATACACACAGGCACACACATGCTCTAAGCAAAAAGAACAAGAAGGACAAAAATCAAATTGATACCATAGTCTTTCAATAGAAAATAATTCTTTGATACAGTGCTTAGGATGCAAAATGCTTCAATATTCCAATTCTTAAGGAAATTTGTTGATATCTACCAAAAACTACAAAATGCCACTTTACTCTTAATACTATACAACTGAAAACTCCAAGATCCACCACAAATGGTTGCGCAAATTACAGCATACCTGTAAGCTGCAACACATACAGTACAGTTGTGCAAAGCAATGAGGGAAATGGACATTCTGATATAAAGTAATCTACAGGATATATAGCTAAGGTTGAAGACAGAAAGGACTTACAAAATAGGATGCATTTTATGTAAGGGGGACAGGAGTAAACACAAAAAATTACAAACGCATATGCACATATATGTATAGTTATATTTTTAAAAATACCGTACAGATAGAACTCAAACTTGACCCTATTTGCCTAACTAAAATCACATACATATTCTAAATAACTATTTAAAAATCAAAGTACAATTCTTTTAGAAAAAAAATAAAAATAAAAAATAAAACCTACATAAAGGTGCAGCCTTATTCTATTTTTTTTTTTTTGAACTTGGGATTGAACTCATGACCTCACTTGTACCACTGAGCTAAATCCCCGCGCAAAGGTGTGGCGTTATGACATGAAGAAAAAGATTCGCAAGTGACTTTAAGCACAGTATTTTGACTTTATAACCCAAAAGAGGGCGGGCATCAGCCAGGTTTGGTGGCACATGCTGCAATCCCAGAACTCCAGGAGGCTGCAGCTCTGGATATAGCTCAGTCAAGCTCAATCCCCAGCATGACCACACCTCTCCCAAAAAAACCCTCGAATTGCACTTTGTAGTTTTCTGGTTAACAGAATGCTGTATTATTTTTTATGTGATACTTACATAAAAAATAATATCACTTGAAGAACAAGATACTCAGCATTAAGAGATACATATAATATCCCCAAATTAAGTCTATATTGGTAAATTTAAAATACCACTATGTATTCATTACTCTTTTAGTAGGAAGTAACTGCTCCTACTGTTCCTAACTTTACTGACCTAAAAGCAACCACAACTCAACAGAAATGAATACCTAGCAAGAAATCACTAAAGACAAATGGGGGACAACAGGACAGGAGAGAATCGAAGTATAAGGAACTTAGTAATTCACACTGGCTAAAGGTGGCACCCTGTGAACATGAAAAAAGAGTAATCTCTCTCCACCAAAAATTGAGGGTCACCTTTTGTGTGGGGGTACTTGTTCAGTGATACTTGTCTAGCACGCGCAAGGTCCTCACTTCAATCCCCAGCACAACAAAAACAATTATGATGGCAACTAATCATATATAAAATACTGGATTCAAGCAATCATCAACAGCTGTTAGAATCATTACATAGACGAGTGTAAAACTTTGTATCAGATGAGTCACTCTTTCAAAACTCAACATATGACTACTTTTAGCATTAGCAAAAGGACATCTATGTACCTACTGAAATGACTGATAGGAAGGCCACAAGATATCTGAACTATTCTTGCCAAAAAAACTGAACTTGAATCTAACCAATCCACTACATGTGTGCTGTCCAATATAGTAGTCACTAGCTGTATGTAGCTCTTTACATTCCTTGAAAACTTGTTTCTCAACACTCTAGATACATTCCAAGTGTAACAGCCAGAGGCTGCTGTACAGATGGTGTGAGGGAAGTTGAAAATCAACTGGTAAAACAATGGCAAGTGGTGAACAACTGTAACCCTCCCCTTATCCTGTTCTGTATCTCAAATTTTTTGTTCTAAGGTGAATGCCTCGTGCCTGTCACCTACTTTGCCTCGTATCCCAATCCTCAGTTTATATTCCCCAACTCAATAATCCATTAAACTATCTCCAGTACCACCCCTCACTCTTAGCCTAAGATCTCATCAGCCACACACTTCTACCATCTTGCCTTCGTATTTTGGAACAAAATTCTCGACGTCTATCTCAGTATCCTTACAAGGTTTCCCAACTTTCTCTTGCTGTTTATTTCCTTACTTTTCAGCATGTGTCAACAGTTCTTTGCTAGCTGTGGTAGATAAATAGTTCAAACTTTTATTCCGGTATTTAGTTCTAGTACGTTAAGCAAAATCTTCATTCATTATACATTTTCTAGTCACCAACTTTTTCTCTTTTCTTTTCTTCTTTGTGGTACTGGAAATTGGACCCCGGGCCTGCTATACGCTGGGCCAGCGTTCTACCATTTAGCTATATCCCTAGCTCTTTTTATTTTGAGACAGAGTCTCACAAACCTGCCCAGGCTGCCCATGAACCTGCAATCCTCTCGACAGCTGGGATTGCAGGTGTGCACCACTCCACCTGGCTCAAGCTCACTTCTTGTAAACATCTCTAAAATTCAGCTTATTGGCTTATCACATGAAGACAAGGACACTGCTTAAGAAATCAAGAACATTTCTTCTGAGGATACAGAATTTTAAAGTGACAGAGCTTGGAAAAGATGTGCAACTAGGGCAAGGAAAACCTGCAGGGACAGCTGCCTTGTTCTGTCAGTCAAGCCAACGCTTAATTAGAGCCAATAGTTTCCAGTCAGCTCATTCGTTTTGTCCATATGCTTAATCTCTTACATTTTCCTTTGGCAAAACTTCACCTTACCTCTTACATACACAGCCAAGCAAACTCTCATTTAGAGTAAAAGGGGGAAAAAAAACAACAACACACAATGTAGTCTTAGGACCAGATTAGCTTCAGAAATGTACAGACGAAGAAACAAATATAAAATTATTCTCCTGCCTTTTAAAAATAGTTGTCTCAAAAGTGCTTAGGCAATTCTACCTTTTAAAATATTTCTCTCTAGGACCAGAATTATAGCTCAGTGGCACAGCACCTGCCCAGCAAGTATGAGGTCCTGAGTTCAATTCCCAGTACCAAAAAAAGAAAAAAAAAATAAAAAAGTTAACAAACAAATAAGCAAACACATTTCTTTCAAAAAGCAGAATGGTGGGCTGGGGATGTAGCTCAGCAGCACAAGAGCCTTCCTAGCAAGTGCAAGGTCCTGAGTTCAATTTCTAGCATCAAAAAAAAAAAGCAAAGCAGAAATGATGGTAGCCTGCTTGCTCATCACGCACAGGGTCCTGGGTTCCATCTCCAACCCCACAACCACCCAACTGGCACAGTATGACTAGCTTTGAATCATGTTCAGTATGGAATAAAACCCAAGTGAATTGTTTGCCAAGCACTTGCTTTTGCTGTAAGTGGACTGCCCCACTGACAAACCCATAAAGCTTTCTTTTGCCATTTAACAACGAAATTGTTTATTGAGTATGCTGGAATCTAGATGTCACCTACTAACAAAAAGTGACAAGGACAATACAGATGAGTGTTGTGAGGTTACTTATACCTGTACACAGTGACCATGAAACTAAATACCTGATTGTGCTCAATTCTTCGTTGCTTGAGTGTTACTGGAGTCTTTGCTCTGCCCTTTAGTGGTTCTCTCTTCTCAAGCTTGAGCTCTATGTTAGAGTCTGGAAATAACATTGGAAAGGCCATTACTTTCTGGAACATAGAAGCTATATTTTCCGTATAGTACTTTGGAACCCTGATTTTAGGTACATAAATACAAAAAAGTGTATCTATTGATAAGAACCTCAATAGACAATTATTTAACAACTTGTCTTAAAAACAATGATTTTATTTATTCCTTTTATCTCCCTGCTCTTTGTGTGATTGCCACTTCTTCCTACTTACTCTCCTTTCCTTTTCCCCAGACTTACAGCTTTTAACACACAAGTGAATTCAGTGCTCTCAAGGTAACTTTTCCCTAGAGAGTTTCAATGTGGGGAAAGGTACTAAGACAGTTACCATTGTTTTGTCCATGTTGTACTTCAGAACTATCCAGTAAAGGTTAGCTTATTAAAATTTGGCATGTGGAAGGGAAAAATCTATAGAATTTTAGGTATGAAAAAGCCTGTCTGGTATCAAACCTCTACTAACAATAAAAAGTAAATGAGCAAACCTCTAACAATAAACAAATGCAATACACAAATGCAATATAAAAGTCTCTAGTAGAGCATATGCTTAACCTATGTGAGAAGGGTTCAATCTTCAGAACCAAAATATAAATATCAATCGTCTCTTTTTTGATGCAGTTATAGAAAGCCTGGATACAGTTCAATTGAGGCAAGAAGGAATGTTGTTCACAGAAAAGTACAACCAATCACACGCCACTTCTCTTCCCCATAATAAACATTTCTTTGAAGCCAGTACTTCACTGCACTACTCATGTGATTGTGATAGTCATTACCCAACAACAGAAAGATATGTATTTTTTATCCACCTCAATATTCCATGTTTCTACTTGATTTTGTTACCATTTGAAGATCTGGATTTTTAAAAACTGATAGAATGTTTAACATTCTCACTGTGTTGGTCATTTATCACAGAGTAGTAAAATTAGTGACGTTATTACTTCTAGATCTTCTATCAAAAATTTAAGTTAGATTACTTTTTCATACATACATAAAAAAAAAACTAAGAATGGAGTCAATTCCTAAACAAACTTTGAGCTTTGCATGAACTCAAGGTAAGTATGCTAAAAAAAAAAAAAAGGCTATTTATGCTTAAAAATAGCTATGTGCCTTCCCAACTTTTCAGTCTGATACTAGTCAGCAAAGAATCTACTTACAGTCCCAATGCCCCAAAGCAATTTTTACTAAGTTGATTTAAACAGTTGAAACTTTATTTAGTATTAAGCTACCAACTCTACTCCCCATCTTTCAACACTTCTATCAATTTATCTATGTTTGGGTCAACCCCTAGCATTATAAAAATCTACTTTATGCTTTAATTTAGAATCTAACAAAGCATGAAGTAAAAAAATGTATTAGCCAAGGAGAAATTGGTTAGACAAATTAGGTATCTGGTTGAAATTAACTCTTTTTTATCAAGTTAGATTCCAACAGTCAATAAAAACACGGTCCTCAAACAGAAGAAAAACCACTCAAAAGTAATTAGGCCATTTTTAGTTATAACACTGGAATGTCAAGTGAGTTTCAATGATGAAATGGAAAAGGAATGTCCATCTACAAATATTCAACTTGTTGCAACTCCAAGAATAAAGCACACATACAACATGTTTCTGGAGACCACACAAAACTGTTCAAATTTAACAACTTTATTGAATTTGTAGTAGCATTCTACAGTAATACATTTTTAAAAATCACAAAGCACTTAGTAGGTACATGTACACATGTACATTGCAGAAGACAAATAACAAATAAAATTATTTCCAGAAAGCTGCAAAGATGAAAGGTGTAGTCAATGGTAATGGCTAGAGAAGTATCTAAGAGACCATATTTTCTTATGCTTAGAACTATTTTCCACAATGCCTCTACTACAGACTCTCTTACCTTACAATCATAGAAATGAAAACAGGATAATACATTTATACAAACACAGACACTCAGATATAGCATGATTTCTTAAGGCTTTAAAACAAAAAATAATTAAAATTTGCTCTTAGCATCTATCTAGACTGGTGGTCTAAATGCAAGTGAAATATAACATCGCTTGAAAGGAAAAGAAAGAGGAAAAAGAGGCCCCACCTTTCCAGTGTCTAGCTCACCTAACAACAGAACAACAGTGAGTGAGCATGCACACAGAATCTATCATGCAGAGCAGTGCTCCTCAGAGTATGGTCCACGGACTGGTATGGCCTGCAAATTGCTAACTACCTGGCCCTAAAGAGAACAGGCACCTGTATCCAAATATAAACCCGTACATGTTGCTTTCATTATCAATAAAAGTTCACTACAATAATAAACTCTGGCACTGGCCTAAAAGTGCCTCTAGATTTAAATTCCTTTATTTTAGTAAAAAGAAAGGGCAGGGGTGTGTGTGTGTGTATGTGCGCGCGTGCTGGGGATTGAACCTGAGCCAAGCACATGCTCTTAACCACTGAGCTACTCCCCTAGCCACACAGATTTCACTTCTTGTGTGTAACTGTCTGTGGACCAGTAAGTTTTGCGGACTAGCAGTTTTCTTTGATCTAGGATCTCACAGTGTTACACACACAAGTAAGCAACAAACAAAAGCGGGAAGGTAAGAGCAAAGTGTAGACAAGTTCCAGAAAGTGAAGATACTTAAGATATGAATACCAAAAAGAGAAAAAAAAAAAATCATTGTTTTGAATATATAATAGTGTTTATTTCTATCCTATGTATAGCAGAACAAGCGTATGATACTATAAAAAGTGAAGACTCTACTTTATACATTAGTTATTAGAATATTCTTAGTTTTGGAGAGTTGTAGAAGTGTAAGTAAAAGAGAAAATAGTGAGACAAATATGTAATCTATATAGCTTATGTTTGTATCAACCTATCAAAAAAGAAGAAAGAAAAAACCGAGCAATTCTACATAGAGAATTACTTTTACACTATAGTGAGTAGAACCTTAACATTTAGAAATCAGCCCAGGGGCCAGGGATTTAGCTCAACAGCAAAGCGCCTGCCTGGCAAGCCCAAGTCTTGAGTTTGAGTCCCAGTTACTCCCCTCACCCCAAAAAGAAATCATCCCAATCTGGAGATCAAAATAAGCTTAAAGGTACCTGAGACACCTACAAAAAGCTCCTGTTTTCCATATCAAAAATAAGACAGATGTCTTTGTTCTTAACCATATTAGTGTTTATTTCCACGCTTTTTAATAATTTTGTGTACTTCTCCTCCAAATAAAGTGCCGCCTTTGAAGGGAGCAACAGTCAGCTTATTCTTAGAAGCTGGACTAAGTTTGCAACCCTTCAACCAGAGATGCCGGCGGCCAACACTGGAGGATGCCATGGTACACGCAGCCATCTTCACTTCATCAAACGCAGCTTCACAAAGAAAAGAAGCTGCGTCGTACGTTCTGCTCAGAATCTCAAGTGCCTGGGGTATGTGAC
>RJWT010013915.1:0-21433 GCA_004365215.1 Cuniculus paca
CGCAAGTTTGACCTTGTGTTTTTTATTTGACTCTATCTCAAGGGTATCTGTTTATAGTAGTATTAAATATTCTTCTACTTCATTTTTAATGACTGTATAGTGCTATCAGTTCCTCGAGTTGTTTTCAATTTTTCATTATTATGAACAAGGCAGTAATGAACATCTTTGCTGTTAAACCCTTTTTCACTTCCATAAAATTGATATATCTTTGAAATCCCATAGTCATACTATTTAAACCCCTCTGTTAACATTGAGCTAATTAAAGATAAAGACTGATTTCTGCTGGGATTCACTAGAGCAATAAAACTAAAACTCCTTTGCTTTGGTTTTCCAAATTAAGTGTCTGATAATATATGTATAGAGAAATATCTTTAAATTTTAAACTTCTAGCTAAAAGTGATACCTCAGTATTCATCCCAGGTATGTTTGTGTTTAAAGAAATTTGATAATCAGTCATTGAAATTAAAATGAGTGTATTGAAGAACGTGTTGTTATTGTTAACTAAGATGTTTGTTCTAATCATAAGGCAGCATCTCCTTACTGCTTTTTAGTTTCCTTGGTTTTCTAACAGAAAAGCATGCTCTTTGCTTGACCAAGCTGCTGCTTAGCATTCTTGATACTTACATTGCTTACAGACAGATTGTTGATTGATGATTTCAGGGCGGGAGGGGATTGTCCGCTAAATAAAACAGCCCAGGTCTGGCTTCAGAGCCATCTGGGCTGCAGATCACACAGTTCAATCATTAGCTCGGCCCTGCCTGCCCTTTGGAAATGAGAAGGCCCTCACATGACACATGGATTGATATAAAAAGACATCAGACTGCATGATGCAACAAATCCTTAAGGAAATCTTCCAGCTGTGACCACCCAATGCAGGTCCTCCTCCAAGCTGATTAGTGGTCAAGGTGGTAGTTTAAGCAGTTGTCGAGCATACCTTCACTGGGAAAAAGACATGTAGTTAAATTCTGCAGAGACAGCAATAGAGGACTGCCCATCTGGGAAAACTGCTGCTAACATGTTGCAAAATAACTAAGGGCTGGGTCAGAGGATAGGGAGTAAAATGAAGAAAAAATTAAAGAGCATAATGATCAATTTTTTTTGCATTTCGCGTACCTAAACTGGATGGGTTCTGTGTTTCAGCTTTTTCTCAGTTGGATTAAGACAGGGATTCTCAACCTGGGCACTATTGACATTTTGGGTCAGATCCTGCTTTGTTGGAGGCTGAGGGTCCTTACATTGTAGAATATTCTGCAGCATCTCTGGCCCCTACTCACCAGACAGAGGCAGTAGATCCCCTTCTGCAGTTATAACAATCAGAAGTGTTGGAGAATTGTCCCCTGGTGAGAACCACTGGATTAAGAGATCATTATCCTGAATTACTAAAAAATTGCAGACTCGGGCCCAAAATCGTGTCATGTGCCATTTTATTTATAGAGCAGTGTGGGTGGGAGTATGCCAGCCATCCTCAAGCTGTTAGGCTAGACTTGAAGTTCGGTGTAGCCCTGTACTCTCCGACATCATGTATTCTGCAAAAATCCATCTTTGTGTGAGAATTGCACCGAATCTCATTTATGCCAGTGAACATCATGGTTCAGCTTCCGACATCCTGTCTCCTATAATAGCAATGAAAGTGTCCGTTCTGTTGTTGAATGCATTAATTCATAGAATCTCTAAGTGTATCTGGCAAGGTATGCGAAGGTAAGTATCAAACCAAATAAACCTGACCCTCCCCAAAGGGATCTTCTAACGAAGCTTTAGGAGATCTCAGGCTGCGCACTGCCCACACGCTACTACTTTCTACCACTGAAATCACTTTACAAGAATCACCCCTAAATATTTTCCACTCTTCTGTGTTCTCAGTCTATTTTGACTTAACTTCCTTGCCCTCACTTCCCCTTGGCTGTTTTAGCTAACTTTATGACTTACTCTTCATAAAGTTAGTCCCTCCCCTGCTTTTTTAAACCTCCTTGGCTACTGCTGAGCTCCCGTCTCTCTCTAAAGTCTCCCCGTTAAAGTTTGCATTTAATAACGGAAGTTGCCAACATCTTGACCTCTTTCAGATATGACAATGGATGATGTTCGGGAATACGAGAAAAACATGCATGAACAAACCAACATAAAAGTTTGCAATCAGCATTCCTCCACTGTGGATGACATAGAGAGCCATGCCCAAACAAGTGTATGTAGAATTTTTAAAACATGTTGCCCACCCTGTAAGAAAGAAACACGTAAACTGATTTTGAAATATGCAAACACTTCATTCCTGGCTTTCTCCAAAAAACGCCATCACCTAGAAGCAGTGGGCGAAGATGCAGAGCTGCATCTAAGTTAGATAGCATCACTTCTCTTTTCTAGATCTTTCTGTTCTTTAAAACTGCTCGACTTGGGTTTTCGTTTTATTTTGTTTTGCTTTGTTTTTTTGTCGTAAAACCAAGAACATGGAGAGTGGAAACATTTTTTGTTCCTAGTAAAATGGCCTGTGCAAACCATAGAAGAGCACAGTAGTGAAAATGGGCATCATATGTCAACTAGAACAACATGTCAGTAACTTTCCAAAACATAGCTAACACTCACTTATTCATTCAAAGGATGGCTTCTGGCTCATCTGCTATTTTAGGTTTCTTCATGTGTGCTTTGAAATGTTTCCTAGGGCTCTGAATAACTGTTTTACCCAATCAGTTCTTTTTTACTTAGGGTAATCTCAAGATAGAGCGGCAGTCTGTATACACACAGACCGAACAGGCAAGTGGTGATGAGCTGGGAATGCTCCAGGCTGCAAAGTGGGTCTGGCCTGGGACTTAGCAAAAACCTCAGACCCTTAGGTTTTGTAGTCACACACTGGAAACAGAGCTGACTGTATGGTTCGTGCTAGCATTTTAAATACAGCTATCTCACTGGGTGTGGTGGGCCACACCTGTGATCCCAGTGCTCTGGGGAGGCTGAGACAGAAAGATCGCAAGTTTGAGTGCAGCCTCAGCGACTTAGTGAATTTATGAGAACCTGTCTCAAAATTAAAAAAAAATAAAGGCCTGGGAATTCAGCTTAGTGCAAAGGCCCTGGCTTCAATCCCCAGTAACAATAAATAAATAAATAAACTCGCAAACATTCACGCTAATGAAGAGGAGATACAGTTAACAAATGAAAGACCCAATCACTAAATCATGTAGACCTTCAGCCAGAGCTGTGATCACTTTGGGTTCCAGTTTGAGTTCTCAAGTCTGTCAACCCAGACGCCAGAGTGACACATATTAGACTTTTAAAGAACCAAGAATGTAGTTGTAGAAAACTGAAAGGGAGGTGGTGTTGTAGATGGCTGCTTTAGAATTGTGAAGACTTTCCGGACGCACTTGGAAAAGTTTTAGTTTCTAGAGCATGTCTTAGCATGCACCCTGCAAGGCTCAGGTACTGTCCATGGATGCATGGGATTCCCTGTGTGGCCCTAACTCCACCCCCACCCCCACCACCACGCCCATGGTTGCTTGCTGGGATTGAATTTACAGGAAACTATCTGAAGGGATTTCTCGCTGCACAAATCCATTCTGATAAAATTGCCACCTCCTGTCTCCCTGTTCTAAAGTTAGAAGTATTCTTTAAGGAAAGTAGGAATGTTAGACCCCAGTTCTCCCTCAACCACTTTGGTATTTTTATTTTTTTGTTTTGTTTTTCGGCACCAGGGATCGAACTCACGACCTCGCGCTTGCCAGGCAGGCACTTAGGCCACTGAGCTAAATCCCCGGCTCCCTCAACCACTTTGGAAAGCTGCTCACCATAAACGTGACAAAGGAAGTCATGGGGAAGGAGGAAACACTGCGTGTCCAAGGGCACTAAACGCAGCGCTTTTCTCATTCTCAGTTCTTAAAGCCTGCAGCTTTAAGACTCTTTGCTTGGCTTTCAGTTTGATGATGATGATGAAGTCAGTGTACCATGTAGAAGGAGATACCCTAGAATGCTTGTCTCCCACACCCCTCTGGGAAGCCTCATGCATCCTCTGGCTGCAAATCGTAATTGTTCCCATGACTTCAGCACAAGAAATGCTTTTCCCCTGAAAAGTTACACACAGCAGTTATTTTCAGTGCTTGCGACAGTTCCCTTATTCTTTGGAATTTCATGAAATCGGGGATCATTTATTTTTCCACAGTCTTCTATCATACTGAAAAACAGTTACAATCAAGAGGCTGCGGTGTATTGCAACAACTGCAGGTTAAGTCATCAGACTAAGCAAGAGTAACTGGGATTGGAAGTATGCAAAATTAATATCCAGGAGCACAGCAATGTGGAAATAACGGTCTTATTTTCAATTGAGAGGTTTCAAAGCCTTTAAGGAAGGAAACTTCTAAGAGACTCGGGAAAGGAGTGGAAAATCAAAATTCTGTGCTTTGGATGATTTCTGCCCCCTGCTGGATGCAGGAAGCAGAGCAACATATTCAGCCGCTTGTTTAGAAAAAGATTTTATTGTAGAAAAACACATTGATAGTTTAATTCACTAAAATTTTTCTGAAAGTCTCGACTTTATTTCAAAGTTATGCATCTTTTTAAGAACTCGGTCTAAGCCAGGTGTGGTACCGCATGCCTGTACTGCCAGCATCGAGGAGGCTGAGGCAGGAAGATTGCCACTGCAAGTGTGAGGCCAGCCGGAACTACATAGTGAGTTCAAGGCCAGCCTGAACTACAGAGCAAGACCCTCATTTCAAAAAAACAAAAAGTAAATACATTAATTAATTAAATAAAATTTGATCTCATTTCTTAGTTTAATAGTATTTTCTAAAAGTGGTTAAGATTGTAATACAAATTTTCTTGATACAGTTTGTATTTTGCATCATATCAACAGTTGTAATTTTTTAATTCCCCTTGGTTTAAAAAAAAAAATTCCCCTTCAGGAAATTTCAGTGATTATTCACAAGGAAATCTTAAGGATTTCATTGTATGAAAAAATGTTTCTGGTTCGCTCAATGGTATAAAACCTAATGATTAATACTATATCATGAATGTTTATTCATACTTCATTTTTCTAAAGTGGCCATGTTATGCCATGAGAGTTTAGCCATGCAATATCAACTAAGAAAGTTTCAGCTACTAAGTACCTGGCAGAGGACAAGAAAGAATGAAAAGCAGGTCTCTGGAAGCTAAAATAGATGTAAGAAATCCATGGGCAGCAGAGTTTATGTTTTACTCAGAGATAAGCCCTTAGGCCTTCACTCTGCTTATTCTAATAAGCCAGTGCCTGCTTTTCTCTGCTCCCAGTAAAGGAAAGTGGCAAAGGATACTAGCAATAGCCAGAGTGACAGTAATTAACAATAACAAGAATAACACAGTTTCTGAGCTATAGAGCTTGAGAAGGAAATCATAGCTGGATTCCTGAACAGTGATCAGTACATTTTCAATAGATTATGTGTTAGAGGTAATTAAGTATATATAATTAACTAGGGAAGATTTACAGGTTTTAAATGTTTTTATTCTCTCACTTAAGGACATTTTAGGTATTTGGAAAACCTACACGATCTGGCAGTGCCTGCTACAAGAAGCATTACTCATTTACTTTTTGAATTCTAAATAATGGGTTTTTTTTTTCTCTTGAAAAATTCTCACTCATTAAATGATCCTCTCTTTTCATTCTCTATTCTTTTTCTTTTGAGTTGCCTTGAGAAATGGCTTTATTTTCTTGGCTTTGGGATAATTATCAGAGTTTATGGTTGTTCCTGTCTTCTGTTGTAAGATGAATTAAAACAGCATTTGAACAAACTCAGGGTGAATACAGAGTCAGGAAACCAGGAACAACAGAATCTTGGTGCCCCTTTGGAAGGCAAAAACTAATTTACTAAATAAGAAGGTAGCATGTTTTAAAATGCTGCTGATTTTGTCTGATTTTATCCTACAAAGGTATCATCTGTGATCTAAAGTCAGCAATAATATGGAAATATCATTCCAGAGCCATGGATTGCTTTAGTTACCTTTCTTTATGAAAGAGATGACCAGAGCTAATAATAGCTCTATATATTCTATGCCTTACCAGCGACAATAACACACACACACACACACACACACACACACACACACACTCCCCAGGTCTAGTTCTACACTCTCCTATTTAAGTCTTTATTCGGAATATTTAAAATACTCACTGAAGAGTGTGTTTTAGGAGCTCTTAGGTGGGTATCCATAAAGGAATTTTTTTTCAGGGGCATGCCTCAGGAAGAAGGAATTGGTAGAGTTTCCTTTCAATGACAAACTCCCTGTAGATCCTTTAATGCAAGTGTAGTGATGGACCCATCCATATCCTTGTAAATAACGACTCATTTTTCTTTCTGTTTTTCCCTTTGAAGACATGACAATGGATGAAGTCCGAGAATTTGAACGAGCCACTCAGGAAGCCACCAACAAGAAGATCGGCGTTTTCCCCCCTGCGATTTCTATCTCCAGCATTCCCCTGCTGCCCTCCTCCGTGCGCAGCGCCCCGTCCAGCGCGCCGTCCACGCCCCTGTCCACAGACGCACCCGAATTTCTGTCTGTTCCCAGAGATCGGCCCCGGAAAAAGTCTGCTCCAGAAACTCTCACGCTTCCAGACCCTGAGAAAAAAGCCACCCTGAATTTACCTGGCATGCACTCTTCCGATAAACCATGTCGGCCCAAGTCAGAGTAACCTCATATGAATATCTCACGGGGTTTTGTATTTTCATTTGGGGTTCTGTTTTTGTTTTTTGAAGGAATCTTCTGGTATAGGAAAGGACTGCCTCGTCGCTCAGACATGTCCCTTTGATCTCCGAATGTGCATGTGGTTAAGTAATTTCACAAATAATACGAATCCCTAAGTATGTCACCCAGCATCATGGTAGATGTAAGACTTGCAAAAAAAAAAAAAAAAAAAAAAAAGAACAGAAGGAATCTTCTTATAGCCACCGCTGTCAGCCAGGGAGAAAGTCTTGTTCTTGGGCATTTGTTGAGGTTGGCATGGACTTCAAGGGTAAATCTAGCAAAGTTTACACCACTCTGTTGCCAGGTGTGGTAAAACAGTGAAAGCACCTTCTTCCCATCAAACTGAAAATCTCAAAAATACTCTCAGGCATCACATATCTAATTGTTAAATTTTGAACTGCTGACCACCAATACTTGAATACCAATGGTTACTGAGATTCCTATTTTGGTTAGTCTGACTCAGGATTTGGGGCCTACTTAACTCTTTAAATTTTTGAAAATTTTAATTATCAATCTATAAAGGCTCCAAGTGCAATTAATAATAACTTATTTATGCCTTTCACAAAATTTAATAAAGATTCCACTTGTATCTGTCTTTTAATAGCTTTCCCTTTTGTGCCCTTGTGGCCTCAGAAATCTTCAAGAATTGCAGGAATGAGTGTGACCATAAGTGATTTATTCAGAATGGCTTAGTTTAGGAACCGAGAGGCCCAGGTGAGACAAACATCTCTTTTCTCTGCAGGTACCAACCAACATTGACTAGACAGCTTCCAGCATCCTTTAAGATCTCTCAGAATTTGCAATTAACTGAATAGAATTCGTTGACTATTTGCACATTTGAAGAAGTTCAAGGGTAGAATGAGCTAACTGGGCTTTAACACTGTCAGAATGTCTGGTGTGTGAGTCATGAAAAAGAATTGTCTCCAGTTCCCCTCCTGGTTTTACTCTTAGTAACATCCAGGCTTCCCCAGGATGAATTGCTGCCACCAGACCATAGAGAAGACTGCCATTCCGTTTCTTCTTCCTTGAAATCCAAATAGTGGGGGCTGGAGTTGTGGCTTAGCAGGAGAGCACTTGAGCATATGCAAGGCCCTGGGTTCAAGCCCCTGCACTGCACCAAAAAAATGAAAGAAATTCAAATATTGGAGCTGGGCATGGTGACGCACACCTGTAATCCCAGCACTTGGGAGGCTGAGCCAGGAGGATCACTGCAAGTTCAAGGCCAGCCTAGGATACATATTGAGTTCAAGGCCAATATGAACTGCATGGCAAGACCCTGTCTCAAAAAAAAAAAAAATCCCACAAATATTGGAAATATTGTGGAAATCAAGTAAATACTGCCACATGGGAAGAGAGATTGAGAAAAATTGCTGACTCCTGTTGATGAAAAAAGGAGGAGGTATTAATAACAAATGTCCCTCTGTCTTGCTTTCATTTCTGCAAGTAGCGGGAATGCAAGATTAGAATCAAGGTTGACAGAAGGTAAGATCCTTTATCAAAGTGACAGAGAAGAGACTCCTTTCGTCTAAAGAGAGAAATCTGTCATGATTGCACCTCACTGCCTTTAAACACAGAAGGGAGAGCAAGCAGAATCTCAACACTGACATCGTCAGTGATAACTGGGCATCTCCAGGGCCCGTGCCCTACCCAGCCAGCCTTCCTGGCCATAGCCTCCAACCTCAGGAAATGGACCTTCCCAAAACACAGATTCCAAAGGAAACCTAACAAACCAAGGAACATATTCTCCTGCCCTCAGCCTCTCAGCCAGAGGGCGCTGCCTGCTCCCCGCCCAGCATTCAGCGCCCCATGTAGTCTTTCAGGTCGAAACGGTCTCCAAGGTGCTGGCGCTGGCCTCCGGAGCCCAGCACCAAAGTATTCCGAGAGTCTCTATCATTTCTTCACCTGTAGATCGGCATTTAGCTTACAAGGCAAATAGACCCTGTACTCAAAGGAAGCCGGTTGCATATAGCTTAGATCAACCCTACGCCGTTTACTGAAGGATGATAGTACCTTCTTTGCATGGTATAGAAGCATGAGTTTTGCTTGTGAGAAAATTTAATCTTTTATCAATCCCCTTGAACCTCTCGGTGGCTCCCTCTCCATGCACTAGTACTTTTCATGAGAATGTTTGGCTTTAGAAAGCAAAATTCTCCTTTCAGAAAACTTGGAGATAGTGTATGTAACTGCTTACCGTTTGCAAGCTGAAATCAGGCTAGGGATGGGATCATTACTTTCACGTAGAACAAACTTATCTGGTGCAGCTTGTTGACATATCTGGCTCCTAGTTTTTCCATGGACACCACTGCTGTTTTCCTTTTTCATGAAGTAGCATCTGCCGTCAAGGTCAACAATTCCATATATTTTAGAAAGCTAATTTCTGATTTCCTTTTATGAGTTTTATTACTTTTATAGCCAGTATAATACCACAGACATCAAGTGCAGAGCTACTCATGATAGTGCAATTCCTAACCCACAAATATGTTCTGTTAAAGTATGTCTAGTTTTTCTGTCTACATGTGGTTCATGAGCATTACGGGGCACGGGGTGCAGGTATTCCTTTAGTTGCTTTGAATATTTAATCCTCATCACAAGGCATAGACAACTTCAATATCTTACAAATCTTGGTTTCCAGCTATCATTTCACTTTCTCGGTATATGGATTTGTTATCGTGGGACACAAGCCTGCGATGAATGTGTATATATAAAATTAATAATTCTTATAAGGATGGAAATCAAATGGCTGCATGATGGAAATTCAAGAGAAGAAAAAAGCAGAAACTTGAATTTGCTAAGCATGTTTGAGGAAAAATAGAATCCTTAACTCAGTGCCTCTGTCTGCAATGTGGAAACCTTCAGCTTTGTTCACCAAAATTGTATTATACCTGTATATATATAAATATAGTGTAGTGAGTCGCACACCATTGGGTTTAAGTATCTGGTAGCCAAATTAAAATAGGTAATCCATAGGCTAATACATGTGTCCATCCTTCTTCATCTGTGATGTTAGCAGAAACCATCAAAATGATCATAAGCTTTGTCGCTCAGGAGGATTTCAAACACGAGATGTCCCTGTGCTTTTTGTTGGCCTTAATATAACATTCTTGCTTTGGCTGTGCTTTCCTAGGACAAGAAGGTCTCAGTGTTTCATTGCATAAACTTTGTCAGAAATCACCTGTGAAGATCATTTCATTTTGAACTGTAGGAAAATGAAACAAAGGAAAATAGATAACAATGAAAGAGGCTGTGACATTTTCAGTTGCCACCATTAAAACTGAAACAATATTTTAAAAAAAACTGAAACGATATGAGTTTATTGGTAAATTAATTTACAAATCCTTCTGTTACAGTTTGGCATTCATATGTGGGAAAGTAGTTTTAATTTATTTAGAGGTATGTTCTAGCCATGTTTTGGTTGTGAAAATAAGTAGTGTAGTTGAGGATACGGAATAAAACTACTTCAAAATCCAACAGTGCTCCCAAAAGTAATTATGTGGTTTTATTTCAAGGCACTGTAACAAACAGTGAACCAAGAGACTAGATTGTGACACATCTTGATGAATCATTTTTCAGTGAAAGTTTCAAGATGAATGTGTTTATTCATATTTCTAAATTGTACTTTCTTTTCAGGCCGGGGATACAGCTCAGTGATAGAGCGCTCGCCTAGCATGTGCCCTGGATTTGATCTCAGCATAGCAAAATAAAAAATAATCCTACTTCAGTATGTCTCCATGGCTCAGACAACAAAGTCATAGGTCACTGGCAGGCCTAGGTGAATAGGAACTTTATCTTTGAGAAGGGCTGGAGTACAACTGACTCTACATAAAATGTATAACCAGATAATTCAATAGAGGAAAACCGTCTATGTGGTTATAGTGCTTCTGATCACCTGACTCAGTAGGCTAGGTAACAGTCTGCCATCTGAGCCATTGTTGTTAAAGTTAAGGAAAAAAACAAAATCCTGTGCAGTGACTGAAACTTGATCATAAATAAACTGCTTTCAACTTTCACTCTTGCCGAAACAAGCCAAAATGTACTAGGTTCCTCCCTGTTCAACCTTCAGAACAATCTGTTTGCGTTTGCAATGTAAGTGTTGAAGCTTTGTAGGAGTTAGTGCAATACGAGAATGTGAATACGCTGAGAACTTTTCCGATGCTCTTATTAATTGTCATGTTGTTACGACGTGGACGGATGTTTGGGGGTTTTGTTTTTAGTTAAAGTCCTGCCTGGTGGATTGGCAGTCTCTCCTCAGTTTCTCTGTAGCACCAAGAAGACAACAGGTTCTTTGAGTTGAGCTGATCCCTATGTCAATGTTGTGTAGCTTCAAGTGTAATTTGTAGCGTTTACATTTCAAACAGGGCTCTTGATTGGTTAAATTAGCCCCAGTACCACTGCCACTGCCGAAGGACCAAGTGTCGGAACGCCCGGTGTTACGACCAGCGGAGCGAGCGGGAGTCGATCCTCACATATGCCATACTTCTGTGTCATTTTATGGCTGTACTGTGTCGTTCCCCCTGCCCTAGTTATTTATTATTGTTAATAACTTACTTTTTCTTACATTCTGTTGTAAATAAAGTACAAAGCAATCTTCTTTCCAAGTGTAGGTTCCTCTCTCCTCAGCCAATCTCAAGGAAATGTTGGCCACAGTGAACCTGAAGGTTGATGGGAAGATAGGGAGGAAGAAAAAACAAGCCAGTGACTGGGCGTGGTGCCTCATGCCTGCAATCTCAGCACTTGGGAAGCTGAGACAGGAAGATCACCATGAGTTTGAGGCCAGCATGCACTACATAGTGAGACCATGCCCCCCCACCCACCCTCACACACACACTGAAAACTTTTCCCAAATCATGTATCAATTAACTAAAACATGTTTGCTTTTGTAGTTCCAACTTCACCATTATCACCCCCACCCTGCCTTTTAATTCTCCATTCAAAACACAGACTTCCCACACATAGCAGCTAGCTCACGTTCAGCCTGCAATCTTGTGTACAGAAGGATGGGTGCTTGTTCCTGGGGCTGAACTGTATGGGGTTGTTGAATATTTGGGTGCTTAATGTTAAGTATATAAATCTTGGTAACATCCCCCGCCCCCGTTTCCTAGCACAGCTTTTAATCAAAGCATGATCTCATTTGATTACAACTCATAGACTTCTCAATAATCACATTCTTTTCTAAAATGTCCTTATTTCCCTCCACTCCACTTAGGGTCTCTCTCCCAAACCCTGGCCTCGGTACTAGGAATTTACCTGAAGTCACAGATGGTATGCAGTTGCTCTACTGCTGAGCTATATCTCCTGGCAACGTGGGTATTCCTTGTCAGAGCCACCACGCCTTGTCCTCAAGTTCAAGATACACTGTGTGTCCCTTCTCCAAGCCCTTATTTTGAAATATTCATACAGAAAAATGTCACTGTCAATTCGGAACAGTGAACCTGTGTGCATACACAGAAATTCAGGAATGTGTATGTTTAATGCAGTGTGGCGGATCATGGCAAACCCAGTCTGCAGGTTTGCAGACATTTTCTGCTTAATGTCTTGGTCCTGAGAGCCTGTGCTCCCATAAATTCTCACCTTTCCATGCAAACTAATAAGATACCTCACTCAAACTAGTAAGATACCTTACTCAAATTCAGGTATTTCCCCATTGTCCTGCTCTTGGGAAAGTTAGGAACAGGGTAGTACTTGCCTGAATGTTCTTGCTTGGTTCCCAGCATTGAGGGATTGCGGTAACACACAGGCGAAGGAGTCGGATGTGGTCTCAGGACCTCTGAAAACCTGACATGCTGTGAGCAACGTGAATGGGCTGAATTAAGTGCCTGGACTTTAAGGGCTATGTGATTTTTGTTTAACTAAGTACTGACTCCTGTGCAGAAGGCAGACACAAAAGATGCATGTCTCCTTTAACTTGATAACATTTTATTTTTCCAACTGTAAAATTGGTTGGACCTATTCATGCATCTTTCCCCACATCTGGACTTAGAAACTTACAGTTGGAAACAAGAGATTGTCACAAGTAGCTCTGTGTGTGTGTGTGTGTGTGTGTGTGTGTGTGTGTGTGTGTGTGTGCTTGTGTGTTTTGAGAGTCTCATTATGTAGTTCAAGATGGACTTGAACTCCCTATGCAGCCTAGGCTGGCTTTGAACTCCCAGTGATCTTCTGCCTCAGCCTCCCAAGTGCAGGTATTACAAGTATGCACCAATAAGTAGTTTTTTGAAACAAGATTAAGTCATTGAGCTTGTTACAAATTTTCCTTTTGGATCATTTCTTTTTGGTCTGGCCCTCTACACCTTCAGCTCTTTTCTATTTTGCATTTTGAGACAGGGTCTCACTAAGTGTGTTAGTTACTTTTCTCTCATTGCTGAGGCAAAATACCTGACACTCAAAGTTAAAGGAGGAAAGGTTTATTTAGCTCACAGTTTGTGAAGGTTTCAGTCCATACTCGGCTGGCTCCAAGGCAGGGTGGTGTGGCAGGAAGGCAACAGTTCATGGTAGGGGAAAACAACAAAAGCAACAAGAGCAAAGGGGAGGAGCAAGAGAAGACTTTTCTGTTCCTTATACTGTATGTAGGCCACCCAACCTATGATGGGTATGCCACTCACACCCATAATCCCAGCACCAGACAATGAAGCGATCACAAACTCTAGATTCAGTCCTCCTGACTGCATGAGGCTTTGGGGAGACATCCAGACACAAACCATAACACTAAGTCACTACATCGGCCAGCTGAGCTCCAACTCTTCCCACATCAGACTCCCAGGGTGTAGGATTACGGGCGTACAGCACTGCGTCCACCTTTGGTCTTTCTTAGCTGTCTTTCTGACATCTTCATTTTGCCTCACCAAGTTGAGAGAGTAGCGTTCACTGCAAGCTCCTTAAAACATGGGACCTCTTTCAACTTAAGGTCATTTTGACCACTGGCAGTGCAGGGGGTTGAGGCAGCTAAACCTGGACTTACGTGAATTTTAAATCATTCCAAAACAATTTTCCAGTTCCCAAGGGATTCTCCCTGCAAGAAGTGACAGTTTACTGTGCTCATTAACCACCCCAGAGAATCGTTTTGAGTCCTTTAGCATATCCAGAGCACGGCAAAGATAACCGGCTGCTCCCTGCATGCAGAACACAATTGAAGTCCCTCACCTGTGCTGGGAGTGTATTCTGTTGCTTCTCTGAACACCACTTAAAAATTTAGAAAGATTTCTACAAGTTTGAATTTTCCCAGCATCATCTTGGAGTTTCTCTATTTCTTTGCACCTTTTGAAATCCATGATATAAACCCAAGGTTGTGACAGCTCACCATCGTCACTTATCTTAGAATTTGTTCTTCTGAGACTGGGACTATAGCTCACTTGTAGAGTACTTACCCAGCATGCACAAGGACCTAGATTCAATGTCCTGAACATTTTTTTAAAAAAATTTTTTTTGAACAGGGTTTCATTATGCCTTCAGGCTGGCTTTAAATTCACTTTGTAGCCCAGGCTAATCTTGAATTCACAGCAGTGCTCCTGCCTCAGCCTCCCAAGTGCTGAGATTATAGGTGTGTACCACCACACCTGGTGCCCTGCACATTGAAAAAAAAAAAAAAGAAGAAGAAGAATTTGCCATTTCTTCTGGGGAGAATAATTGATGGATGCTTGTCTTTCTACAGAATGTTTTGATGATTTTGAATGGGTACTAACACCTTTCCAGGGCCTGGGTAGTAGCTCAGTGGTGGGGCCCTTGCCTAGCGTGCAAGAAACCCTGGGTTTGATCCCCAGCACCAAAATATATACATACATACATGCATACATACATATATACACATATATCTTTGCTGTAGTACATGGTAATAGTTATAGCTTTTCATAGATATGTAATAGTCTACAGAGTTGAAATCCATAAATTACTTAAATATTCCTTTATTATTTAGCGTTTCTGTTATTTTCTGAATTTCATCATTATTAACATAGTTTATGTGTTTTTTTTTTTAACTATTTGTTTTGAATAAATTTCCAGAAATTATTTACTGGGTCAAAGGATATTTTTGTGACTTTAGGTACTTATTGACAACATCTCCTCCAAAGAAAATTGTACCAATTTACAATTCTACTGACAAAAAATAAGTGAGAGCATGTGTCTTTTTAAACAAGTATGTGTACTTTTACCAGTTCACTATTCTTACAGGTTAAGCAATTGCTGGCATCCAAGTCCCACATAAGCCCTTTGCTGGCCTAAGGTATTAATTGGTCAATTACCCTTACGTGGGGTATTCATGTGATAAGGAGAGGGTCAAGCCACAAAGCAGCATCACAGTTCCTGTAAATGATCAGTACTTTTTCTAACTTCCTATATTGCAGAAACTGGCTACTAGAACAAAAAAGCCTCACTTGAGCATAAGGAACCGCATTTAATTGAATAAACAAACATCAATTCTGAGTCATTTTGTTCCCATGCTTTCAATGTTAACAAATGCTGAATATCTTTACTTGAGGGTTTGCAGAAAACCACCATATTAAGCACTGACCAGTTGGGGGGAGTTCGTTATCCAAGACAGAATCAGAGTAAAGACTACAGCTCACAGTTATCTTAGGGCTTGTGAGTCCCTGATTATAGTAGAACCTTGGTAAGGACAAAGAAGAATTCTTAAGCATTTGAGTCTACCACTAGGCCACACCTCCAAGCTAGAATTCTTCCTAATCCTTGATAAGAAGCTTGAACTAGAGTGCATATGTGTCCCCAAAAAAGGAACATAACAGCTTGTATAGCCTTCTCTCCTGAACCACATTAGCACTATCCCCAAGGGACAGAGAATTCTCCTCAGGGAAAGCACAATGTCCATTTCATACATAATAAGGATGGGTTATGAAATTGACCCACTAGTTAGTTTGGAATTTGACTGTTTTCAAACTTCCCAAGTCCCCTAGACTTTCACTTTTTAAATCAAAGAAAAGATTTCACTGAGGGAAAAAGTCATCTCAATTATTTTTTGTGCTATAACATGATTGTCATAACTCTCAAACACTTTTGACAGTGAAATATACAGAACATAAAATCTACCTTACCAACCATGTTTAAGTACATGACACAATGGCACTAAGTGTATGCTCGATGTTATACAACTATCACCACTATTTCCAGAATTTTTTCATCCTCCCAAACACGAAGAATGGGTCTGTACCCATTAAATACAACATATCAAAGAGAAATATTGATTCCATCCTTACCCTCAGCCTCCAATAGCCTCCATTCTACTTCTTTCACTGTGAATTTGCTTATTTTAGGTGCCTCACAAGGACAGAATCATATCACACTTGTCCTTTTGTGTTTGGCTTATTTCAGTAAGCACAACATTTTCAAGGTTCATCTGTGTTATCATAGGTATCAAATATTTGAAAGACATTTCATGGGGGAAATATATGAGCCAACAAACATAGATAAAACCTACTATGTGCTGCATTAATAAAGAGATATTTTCTAATTAGTAGAGTTTTCTTTTTTTTTTTTTTTTTTTTTGCGGCACCGGGGATTGAACTCACAATCTTGTGCTTGCTAGGCAGGTGCTTAGGCTACTGAGCTAGATCCCCGGCCCTTGTCTTTTTGAGACAGGGTCTCACTATGCTGTTCAGGCTGGCCTTGAGCTCCCTTGGTAGCCCAGGCTGGTCTCGAACTCACAAAGATCCTCCTGTCTCAGCTTCCCGAGTGCTGAGATTACAGGCGTGCACCACCACGCCCAGCCTAATTAGTAGAGTTTTCTAATGCTGTGTATTGAGCAAGCCACATCGTCTTCCTGGCCCCTCATGTGTGTAACAACACTCCCCAAAATAGCAGGCGGCATGTATTAAATCTGAATAGCAAGGATGTAAAAATAAGATTGCCGTTTGTTTTTTTGTTTGTTTTTTGGGGATTTGGTTTGGTTTGGATTTTTGAGACAGGGTCTCACTATATAGTACAAGCTGTCCTTGAACTCACTATGTAGTCCAGGCTGGCTTCGAAATCATATAGCAATCCTCCCGCCTCAGCCTCCCAACTGCTAGGACTACAGGTGTGTGCCACCATGTCCAGCAAGATTACCATTTTGTGATGAAAGCTGCTTCTGAAGAATCATGAGGAGAGGGGTAGGATACAAGGAATTAAAACAGAAGTTCTGTGTAGAGAGCCATAGCTCATGAGACACACACAGGATGGCACTCCCTGGAATTCTATTCATACACAAAGCTCCTATATTCAGAGTTCATTCTAAGTGAATCTCTGTTCCTTTCAACAGAAGCTAACTGCAAATTGTGGCTGTGTTAGTCAGCTTTCCTTTACTCCCTCAAAATACCTGAGATAAGCAACTTAAATGAAAGAAAGGTTTATTTTTGGACTAGGCCTGAACAGAGTCTTTGAGGGACACTCAAAATCCAACCTATAACAGTTGGAAATTATGTTAAAACGTCCTTTCCAGAAACAAGTTTGCAGAGAAAACACATAAGAAATACAATTTTTGAGCCCTTTTCGAGGATTCCAAGAAACATTCTAAATAGCAAGAAAAAAAATGATGTTTTAAGAATATGGTAAAATAAGTCGGGCCTGGTGGCGCACACCTGTAATCCCAGCACTCAAGAGGCTGAGGCAGGAAAATCATTGCAAGTTTGAGACCAGCCTGGGCTGCAAAATGAGCCCAAGGCCAGCCTGAACTGCATAACAAGACCCCCGTCTCAAAAAGACAACAGCTGGTGATCTAGCTCAGTGGCGCAAGCACCTGCCTGGTAAGCACAAAGCTGTGAGTTTGATCCCTGGTACTACAAAAAAAAAAAAAGAATAGGGTAAAATATTAGGGCATGGTGGTGCACATCTCTAATCCTAGCCAGTTGGAAGGCTGAGGCAGGAGGATCACAAGTTCAAGACCAGCTTGAGCCTCTTAGTGAGACCCTATCTCAAAACAAAAAATCAAAAGGGCTGAGGACACAGCTCAGTGGTGGAGCACTGTGTTCAATCCTCAATACTGGGGGGACTGGGGAGAGATACAGTGACGTAGTTTCTACCCAAACTATATGCTGTAGATGAAATCAGACCTGCAAATTCTGTTTCACCTCCACGCATGCAAATCATAAAAATAATTATGTTGTATTCCTGTACAGAGAATTAAATGAGAGTGCTTGGATTTAAAAAAAATAAAAAAGTGGCTAATTTCTGATTACCTAGTGGTCAGTAGTGTGACCCTGAGATTCCTTTGAGCAATGTGGCTGGCTATTGTCAAAATATACACATATCAAAAGCTTCTCAGTTCTTTCTGATCTGCTAGGTCTAATTCAAGTGTAAATAGGAAACCTTTTTAGCAGGATAAGATATCCTCCCCACTTGAGACAGATCTGATTTATCCACAGATTTCTTTTTTTTTAATCCACAGATTTCTGATTAACCAGAAAAGCCAATATTTTGTTAATTGCATTTGCCAAGCAATATTGATGTTTCAGCTGAAACTCTTCGATGATTCTGTTTTGTTGTGTTTGTTGTGTTTGTTTGTTTGTTTGAGACAGTGTCTCACTGTGTAGTGCAGGCTGGCCTTGAACTTGCTTATGTAGCCCAGGCTGGCCTCAACACATGGAGATCCTCCTGCCTCAGTCTCCCCAGTGCTGGGATTACAGGCCTGTGCCATCACACCCAGTTTCAATGATTCTTTCTTATATGAAATTAAACCAAATATACCCTGAGAAGCATATATATTTTAAAAGCGATCCTCTTCAAATCTGGATCAAATACAAATTTATTATTTTAAGTGTTTTTGGTGAGACTCCCTCCCCACTATACCTTTCTTGACACTTCAGATGAAAACCAAGGAAAAGTCTGAAAAGCAGAATCTCTCAGACTCCTGAGGGGATGAGCTGAAAGACTTTCTTCCTAGAGGGAGCACCAGGACACACAAAGGGGATCTCTGCTGAAATAAAAATGAAGACAGCCAGTTTGTCCAAGAGGGACCAACATTTCTCTGGGAGCCCCAGAGAGTCCATTTTGCAGGTGCCAGTTTTCCTCACAGACATAACTTCTGGATACAGAATTCTATCTGGAACAAATTTGCTTTTGAGGGGACTGGTTTGGGTAGTTTCCAGCCATGGGACTTCTGCTGACTTGCAGATTTCTTCAAAAGGCTTATTGTAGGCCAGGCATGGTGACGCACTCCTATAATCCCAGCACTCAGGAGGCTGAGCCAGGAGGATCATTGCAAGTTCAAGACCAGCCTGAAAGTGAGCCCAAGGCCAGCCTGAACTGCATAGTGAGACCCTGTCTCAAAAAAAAAAAAAAAAAAAAGACTTACTGTAGGTCTGGGGTGCAGCTGTATGGTAGAGACTTTGCTTGGTCTACACAAGGCTCTGGGTTTGATCAGCAGCAGCACAGGGGATTAAAGGACATACTGCCCACTGCTAATCCCACCCAGAGCCTCACCAGTGCCCACCCTCATCTGGCCCTGTTTGCCATGTCTAACAGAGTTTAGGGATAGAAAATGATTAAGCAGCCTCAAACCTCTTCCTCCCCCACCCCCGACATATGAGACCACATATTAATGACCCCCCTTCTCAGCTGCCTGCACCCTTTGACTCCTGTCTGCATCCCCTCCCTGTGAACTTGTTCATCCTGAGAACAAGACATTAAAAGTTTGTAAGCAGAGAGCAGAACTCATCTCACTAGAATTTTGACTACAGATCATACAGGTCACAGATTGCAAAGGAGCATGCTAGGAAGCAAGGAGACCAGAAACCAATTACCGTGGTCCAAGTGAGAGCAGAGGCTCAGAACAGGAGCCGTGCTTGGCAGGTACAGTGGCAGGTACAGCGATGTCACCCAAGTCTAGCGTCCCCAACCTGGGCTCTGCCAGGAACTCCAGGGTCATAGGTATGTTGCATTTCAAATTTAAGGTGACCAAAATAGAAACCTAGACCTGGCCTTTCCATATAACCCTTTGCCAATCTCTCCCTCCTCTGCCAAGTCTTCTCATTTTATTTATTTATTGGTACCAAGAGTTGAACTCAGGACCTGGCACTTGCCAAGCAGGCACTTATACCACTGAGGTATATTCCAAGCCCTGATCTTCTCATTTTAAAGACCACTGCAGTCCACCTGGCCACTCCAGGTTAACACAAAGAAGCAGACCTTGATTGCTGTGTTGCTCTCCATACCATGCTCAACCCAGCTGCTACTCTGTTCATTCTCCAAACAGCACCCTGAAATGGCCTGCTTTCTTCTATCTCCACTACTACCACCCCTCACACATCGTCCTCTCTCGCACCCATGGAAATGCTAGAGCTTCAGAATCAGTCTTTCTGCCTCTACTTTTATCCCCTGTAATCCATTCTTCACTCATGAACCAGATGACCTTTTCCAAAGAGAAATCAGACTTTAGAAAATGGGGTCAGAAGGGTGGCAGTGGCGTGAGGACCTATCTGACGTGGTGATGGAAGTGGGGCTGGTCTGCTTCTTCCTCCTGGGCTCCAGCCTGGTGCCACAATCATGACATGAGCAGTTTTCCATGTTGTTTTCTGCAGCCAGGAACAAAAAATGAAAAAGAAATGAAGCTGGGCGCGGTGGTGCACTGTTGTAATCCCAGCACTTGGGAGGCTGAGGCAGGAGGATTGCCATGAATTCAAGGCCAGCCTGCACTACATAGTGAGACCCTGTTGAGAGAGAGAGAGAGAGAGAGAGAGAGAGAGAGAGAGAGAGAGAGAGAAAGAAAGAAAGAAAAAAAGAAAGAAAGAAAGAAAGAAAGAAAGAAAGAAAGAAAGAAAGAAAGAAAGAGAATAGAAATAAGAGAGGAGTCTGGGAATTTAGTTCAGCAGTTCAAGTGCTTACCTGGTAAGCATGAGGTGGTGAGTTCTATTCCCAGTACAGAAAAAAAAGAAGAAGAGAGGAGAGGAGAGATTAGTCTTGCTAAATATTCATTGATGAAAAGGTAAAGAACTCTAGACTAGCAGAGAGGAGTAGCTGTATTCTAATTTTAACTACTCTATTTACTATTAGAAACATCACACTGGAAATTGACATAACATTTCTGTGTTTAGTTTTCTCATTTGTTCCAAAGATAATAATCTCTTCCCTAGTACCTGAGTTTCGTCTCAGAATAAGACAAAACGGTTTGTATGAATGCCCTTGACAGCCGTACATGGGTGACACCAGAAGGGTAACTTCTGAGCTCGCCACCCTCAAGTCTTTGAAACTCTCAGAGGTGGGGAAAAAAGAATGAGGCTGGAGGAAGGCACTGACCTCAGGCCTTTCAAGGGAAAGGCTGGCCTAAGCCACTTGTCGTCTGATGCTTCCTTGCACTGGATTTTTCAGCAGAAACCATTGCCAAATCAAGAAGGAGGGTATGACAGGGAAGGAAGAAGTAAATGGTGAGGAATTTCATTATTCACTGACATTGTTTGGGGTCCCGCCTGGAGCACATAAAGCTAATTTACCTTTCCCGCATGCCTCCCCAGTATATATTTCTGGAAAGAAATGTGCTTTGTTTTTGTTTTGTTTTGTTTTGTTTGTTTTGTTTTGTTTTGTTTTGTTTTGTTTTGTTTTGTTTTGTGACAGGGTCTTGCTATGTAGCTCAGGCCGACCTCCAACTCACAGTGATCCTCCTGCCTCAGCCTCCCAAGTGCTGAGATTGCAGGTGTGTGCCACCAGGCCCAGGCTCTCTCAGGTTTTTCAGCCACCAGCCAACGTTTATTTCTCCAGAGGTCTCAGCACTGCTCAGAGCCCCTTGAATCCCAGGCTGGACCTGTCATGATGACAAACTGCCTAAACTGTTCCT
>RJWT010013916.1:0-21446 GCA_004365215.1 Cuniculus paca
GCCCATTGGAAAGGCAGAGACCGGCTTCTCATTGGCAAGGGCAAAACCTCAAACAAACCCCTCACTCCCACCACAAATGCCAAAGCTTAAAACCTTCAACATCAAGGCTCGTTGGGGCAGCGAGCTCCTCTCATTGGCTTGCTCCTACCTGTGGGGTGTATTTTCACTTTCAATAAATGTTTGATCTTATTATTCCTTTTGTGTGTCCTGCTAAAGTCTTCATTCAAGGCATTATGTCTGATCAGTTAACAACCTTAAAAAATATTATAAATAAAGTTTTGAGTTGAATAATAGCTAAAGATTTATGCAGCTAAATTCACTCATAAAATCCATACGAAGGTAATCTATCTCTCTTTCTTTCTCTTTCTCTTTCTTTCTTTGTTCCTGTATTACACTGTGAACTCATAGGTTGAGAATACTAAGTATGGGTTCTACCATTGAGCTACACTCCCAGTCATGGGTATTTATTTATTTATTTATTTATTATTATTAAAATTTTAATTAGCACATATTTGCAATATGTAATGATCACATTTATCATAGGGAATATGTCCCTGTACATAATACATTTCAATTCTTTTTTTCCTGTTCCCCTCCTCTCCTTTCAACCCTTTTCCTCCTCCCTATTTATAAAAGTTTTATTTCCATTTTTTCCTTCCATTCTCTTTTAATCACTTTTTCCTTCTTTCCCTCCCATCTGCCCCTCCCTTGTTTCCTTTCCTATTTGAACATGTTCTTCCTACTTCCCAGTATCTGCCCCCATTTTGCTCCTTATTTACTCTCTGGTTTTCTCACACAAGAAAAACAATGAGATATTTAAACTTGTGTGTCTGATTTATTTCACTTATGGTTTCAAGATGCATCCATTTACCTAAGAATGACTTGAATTTATTCTTTTTTATGGAAGAATAGTACCCTATTGTGTACAAATGCCACATTTTCTTTACCTACTCATCCGTTGATGGGCATATGGGCTGTTTCCAAGATTTAGCTATTATTAATTGTGCTGCTATAAACAAGGATATGCATATATCACTGTGATATGATGCTTTTAACTCTTTTGGGAAGATTCCTGGAAGGGGCACAAATGGAATCTGTGGTTTTAGTTTTTTGAGGAATCTCTATATTAATTTCCTTGGTTGTACTAGTTTACACTCCCACCAGCAGTGGAGAAGTCTTCATTTTTCCCCACAGCCTTGCCAGCATTTGTTATTGGTTGATTTCTTGATGACAGTCATTCTTTCTGGAGTGAGATGGAATCTTAGTGTTGTTTTAATCTGCATTTCTCAAATGATCAGTGATGTTAAACATTTTTTCATATATTTGTTTTCTGTTTGTTCTTATTCTTCTGAGAAGTGTCTATTCATTTTATATGCCCATTTTTGGATTGGTTCTTTGAATTTGGGTGATCTGATTTTTAAAAATTCTTTACTTTCTGGATGTTAGTCCTTTTTCTGAAGAGTAGATGGTATAAGAATTTTCCAATTCTGTGGGTTATTTTTTTAGATGGAATCTGTAATGCCCGGACTGACCTCAAAATCCTGGGCTCAAGCAATCCTCCTCCCTCAGCTTTCCAAGTAACTAGAACTACATATATGTTCCACTATACCTGGCTAGTGGGTAATTTTTATAGTGGTACTAAAGTAGGTATAAACATGAACAAAGTTTGTCATAGAATAATTTCTAAGTGTTGATTGAACAGCTATGTGAAATAAAAAAATTCTTTCTCAAATAAAAGAAGCATGCAGAATAGCAGCATTTTATACTTTGAATGAATTTCCCTTTAGAATGACTTTCAAGCAAGGAGAAAATAAGAAAGACTAGATTAGCTCATGTTGCTTTTTATATCAAAATTCTGCTAAATAAAATCCTCTACAGATTATGTAGTGAAAATACAAGTCTTGTTTTTCTCTGTAAATATTAGTATGTAGCTGGCGTGATAGTACATACTTATGATCACAGCACTCTGGGATGCTGAGGCAGGAGGATCACAAATTCAAGCCTAGCATGAGCAATTTAACAACTTAGATCCTGTTACAGTTTGTATATAGATGGCCCCCCCAAGCCTCATGTAGTCACGGAAGTGGCTGAATCTAGCGTTTGTGATTGACTCCTTATCTAGTGCTGGGATTGGCGGTGTGGGTTCTGCACCCGCCCAGGGGTGGAGCCGACATACAAGGTAAGGTTGGAATGGGGGCGTGTTTTCCTCTTTGGCGCGGTTTTGCTCTTGCCGCTTGCAGCCGCCATGAACAGTTGCCCTCTTTTGCTCTGGCTGCTGACTTTAATGAAGTGTTGCCCCAGTGCCATGCCACTCTGCTTTGGAGCCAGCTGATTATGGACTGAAATCTCCAGAAACTGTGAGCTAAATAAACCTTTTCTTCCCTAATTTTGGGTGTCAGGTGTTTGTCTCAGCAACGAGAAAAAAAGTAACCAATACAGACCCTATCTCAAAATAAATTTTTAAAAAAGGACTGGGGGAGGGGTTGGGTAGAACTCTGTGTGAAGGCCCTGGGATTTTATCCCTAGTATGTATATATATATACATACACTAACACATAAAATTGAATCTTGTATAGTCTCTACTACAGTAGTTTTATGTTAATAAATAACTTCATTTTTCCAATCATTTACCTTGTTATGTTAGTATATTTCTAAGTCCTGGCAACTTCTAAAGAATGCTGCAGAGTTTGAAAACGTCATCTTGCCTATGTTTGAACTGAAGATGAGGGCTGCAGCTGTAGTTCAGTGGCAGGATGCTTGCCTAAAATGTTCAAGGCCCTGGGCTTGATCGCAAGCACCACAAAATAACAACAAAAAACAAGAATGAGTCAATCTCTCTCAACATACACACAAGAACAGATAGTTAGGTCTTTCTAGAACAAAAGCTCCAACCTTGGCTTCTGCTGTTCTTCCAACAAAGCTTCAGCCCACTTGCCACATTCTGCCAACCCATAAATCAGGTACATAGTGAACCAAACAAACACTAGTCTGAGTAAAATGCAGTAAGAATTTGTCTAGAGAGTCTTTGTTAGGGCGTTTACAAATTCAGAGCCAGACTGGTCTACATGATGAAATTTATCAGACATTAGCCCAAAGTGATAAACTAGCCTCCACACTAGACTAAGAGTTGTATTTTCTTTGGCCTGACTAATAATTGAAAGAATTTTGATTTAACATTTGAAAATTTGAACACCGTTTAAAATCTGAAACTTCTATTTTTTCTTGGAAAAAACCAACTAACTTAGCAGCACCAGGTCTCCATTGCCTATGAAGCCAACCCTTGGTTTGAGTTGAATAGGCTGCCTTTTCTAGATTGAGCATGAACATATCAGTTCCCTCTGGCTTCTGGGTCCTGTCACTCACCCAGTGTGTCATACGCATGTACACCCAGCAATTTTTGCTGTGCCGCACAGCATGTTTTGAACAAGGACCCTATTATTTCCTAATAAAATTAAGACTCACTTTACAGTCTTCAAATGTTATGGCATTTGACTTTAATAATTTTACAAGACCTTCATAAAGCAGCCTTCAGGCTAGTAATGGTACAGGTGGAAAGCCTGTCACATCTTTGTATGTTGCACAGTGAGAACCACCTGTAGTGTGGTGGAATTTCTGACCCTTCCCAAGGCCGAAGCTCTCCAGTCTGTGCAATTCAGCCTGTGCATTTTCCTGTACTGTGGACTGGCTTCGTGATCCACTGAGTATCACCATTTCTGATAGCCTTATGATAAGCTATTAATAAGCATAACCTCAAAGAATTTGGAACTTAGTCAATGTCTATTTGAAACTTGGCTATTTTTGGTAGGATGTGTTCATTCCCGGAATCTTTATTAACCCAGTAAGAATTTAGGACTGTCAGAGCCCCATTGTCGGAGCCCCGCAGCCCCACAGTGTCCAACTCACTCCGTGGCAACAGGCGAAAGGCTTTGAGCAAACTTCAGCTGCTTAGCACCACAATGGAAGGTTCGCTGTAGTTGTACCAGTTGGAACTGGGTGTTTGCAGCCACGTGGATGCTGACAGGATGCCTATCTGTGATGAAACCTTGTGTGGTCTTGTATCTCAGATTGCTAATTTTACTAGGCTATGTTGGATAGGGAGCCCCAGTAGATCACAGAGAGCTCATGATAAGGTCAGCAGCTGATCCTCAGAAGAAAGCACATTATATGCACTGCTGCTTCGTCCATAGCTACTGGATGTATTGCAAGCACCCATCATAGTTTACTTGATGGCTACTGTCAAACAGCCTCTACAGTTTTGTGCAGTTTCTGGAATCTTCTTTCCTGCATTCTCTAGCTGGAAGAGTCCTGCTTTTATTCCCCCCCAGTGGTACTAGGGATTGAACCTAGAGTCTCTTGCATGCTAAGGATGCATCTTACTACTGTGCTATATTCCACCAACCCTTTTAATTAATTAATTAATTAATTAATTATAAAAGTTTTGAGATACAGTCTTGCTAAATTGCCCTGGCTGACTTTGAACTGTGACCATCTTGCCTCAGCCTTCTGAGCAGCTACCTTGGCCAACCCTTTTGCGCAATCCTTAGGACCCAGGATAGGAGAAGACTTTTCTGGCTGTCTTGAGTCCTCATCTCTTCTACTTTCCAAGGCTTTCTTAGTGCTTTGGCTCTGGCAGCTCCAGTGTAACTCTTGCCCTCTGCTCTCTGCTGCCTGCTCACCTTCCGCACTGTTCCCAAGGCTGAGAACAGGTATACTCTTCACAAAGCAGGTTTTTTCCTAATGGCAAAGGTTACTATTAAATTTCCTCTCTTCTGGGTTTCTAAGGTAGTTGTGCCCAACAAAACTGATTATCATAACCATCTGGGAGTCTTAAATACAGACTGATGAGTCTTAACACTGAAGAGTCTATGAAATTGGGTTTAGGAATCTATACTATTTAAAACTGCTCTAGATGATTTCATAATTAGTGCATAATTAGTCACTAATTCATCACCTGCTAGGTTTTAATTTTGTGTTGCTTGCATCTTGTGTTCTAATTTTTTTTCTTCAGTTGTAAACCATGCACATCCTGCACATTACCTGCTACCTTGTGGGCACAATGGGCATAAGAATGATAAGAAGTCAATTGACAGGAAAATTCTCCCTTTCTTATTACCAGATTTTGCTGTCTTCTGAAAGAATAAAGTGAATTTCTGTAGAGAATAAATAAGTATAGAATACCGAATTGTGCTCTGAGCTCTTGGACCTTCCTGGAACTCAGTCAATGTCTGTTTGAAACTTGGCTACTTTGGTAGGATGCGTTCTTTGCTGACTGAGATTGTTATTAGCAACTTTGTCTTTTACACTAGTGCAGTGATTGTTTATAACATGTAGGGGGGAGTTAGAGTTTTCAAGGAGACATTGTGAGCTCTACAGCTGCCCTGGTTCCCAGGAGAATCACAGTCTTTGGACGCAAGACATTTCTGATTAGGAGTGTACCTTGAATAAAAGAGGATTAAAGAACAATAAAGGCTGTGAAGCCCTGACCTAGGGAGAGTTTGTAAATATGACCATTATGATTAGATAAATGAACTAGAGGCTACTTGAGAACAGTTTTCAGCGATTCTTAGTTTCTAGTTCTTCCTGACAATTATATACTTAATGTTTCTTCAGTATCACAATAGGATTATTGTTCAAAAATACAGTAAGGTAAGAAGAAAATATATTTTAAGTAGAAACAACTATATTCAAACTTTTGTGTTGACTTGATTGTGTTTCAAAACACTTGGGTAAAGCCACATGAATTTAACTCTACAGAGACCGTTGGGAGATCATTCCGAACCGGCCTTTCTCACCTACTTCTGAGACATAAACCTTCCTGCTGGGTGTGGTAGTACACACCTGTAATTTCAACACCCTGGTGGCTGAGGCAGGGAGACTGCAAATTCAAGCCCAGTATAGCTAACTTGGTGACTTAGCAAGACTGTTACCATGGGTTATTGGGTCCGGGGATGGATTTCCATGTTCTTCTGTATGATTAATGAGAATTGGACACAGCCCACAGTGGCAAGGAAATGGCAGCAATGTTTATTAAGACAAAGTACAGTCAGCGTGAATGGGCTTGTGCTAGTAAAAGGGAAATGGAGCAAGCACTGAGGGCACAGGGTGTAGGGCTGAATGTCCTGCCTGCTCCAGGGCGCCTCCTATCTGGGGTCTTCCAGAGCATGGTCAGCAGCATGTTGGGCAAGGTGCTGATTAATGTCTGCTGCATCACTGAGCAGGATCTTTTCCATAATTCATGGTTATATTTATAAATTTAACAAATATACAACACTGGGTATAGTGGTGCATCCCTGTAATCCCAGCACTGGCACTAGAAGGATAGCCCTGAATTCAAGGCCAGCCTGAACTACATAGTGAGACACTGTCAATAAATAAATAAATAAAATAAAATAAAAAAGAAAAAAGGAAGAAAGAAATGAAAAATAAAATCAGTGCATATATGTGAACTTTTAATGAGCTTTAGAAGAAATATTACTCTAGTTCATGTAAGGAGGTACAGGAAGGTCTAATGCACCTACATCTTGGTTTGGAATTTTCCTAGTGGTTTGGGGACTTTGTTTCCTTTATCATGACCACTGATTGGTAAGCTCTGGGATGGGATTGAGGGTCAGCCCTGAGGCATGGTTCAGGTTCTGGTGAGTGGAGGGGAGCATCCTGTAGCCCTTAACCCTCAGAGCATAAGAGTAATTTTGTCATCAAGGTGTATGAATGTGGGTCTGATAAAATACTTCTTTTGATGAATTATTAATTTTAATTTTATGAGTGTTATATTAAACAATGAGTACTTAACAGGAAAAAAAATCACAAAAATAAAGTATTGAGTTTTTAACGTTTATTATTTATAAAAAAGCATCAAAATTTTTAACATCAACTGGTTTTTGTTGTACAAAGTCTAAAAAAGAACATCAGAAATAAATTCCCATATGAACTACAATGAAAATACCAATAGCACTCTACAAAAAATTAATCTTTACTTCAGTTATCAGACCCAAGGCTGTCTGCACACATAAGAAGAGCACATTTCACGCATACACATCACTTACACTGACAGCACGTGTCTTTGCTTTCCTGGCCTTTTTGTCGGACATACTTGACTTCTCAGTGGTCTTGCTGTTTTGTCAGGAGGTTCTTATTATATTTTACAGTGTGTAGTTAGCAGGAACATAAAATATCAATAAAATAAAGTATTAGAGTCTTACTATGTTTTGTGTGTTCAGAAAAGACATCAAAATTTTACATCAGCTGTGTACTTCCTTACACAACCTAAAAGATAACATCAGAGATAAATTTCTATATGAACTACAAGGATATACCAATAGAACTACAGTTAAAATACCAACAGAACTGTACCACAATAATAAGCTTTGCTTCAACTGTCACACACAAGGCAGTCTTCACATATAACATCTGCATGTTCCATGCACACATTTCGCTTACACTGACAGTACGTCTGCTTAAATTTCCTTTCCTATGCAGCACTCTTGTTACCTCTCTTCTCTTCCTGTTTTGTCAGGAACTTCTACTATATTGCACTACGTTCACTTACCAGGGAAATAAAATGTGAATAAAGTAAAATATCAAATATGTAATGAGTGCTTAGAATAGACATTGGCATTTTCACATCAGCCATTTATTTGTTTAAAAAAACCTCAAAGATAATATCGAAAATAAAAACCTATGTGAACTACAGTGTAAACACAAAAGTCTACCACAGAAATAAGCTTTGCTTCAACTGTCACACCCAAGGGTGTCTTCACACATGACAACTACATGCTCCATTCACAAGTGTCACTTACAGTGATAGTACGTATGTCTTGTTTTCCTGTACTTTCTTGTAGGGCACAGTTGACATCTTTTTTGTTTTCCTGTTACATTATTAAGTCTTTGCGATGCGCCTGCCTGTTCATCTGTCAGCTCACTAGTGTGCATCAAAATTTTTTTGCATAGTTTTGTAGGCAGAACCGTTTTGTTTTTTCCTCTGCTGTAAATGATCTCTTATGAGCCCCAGTCCCAATCCTCTAAGTAAATTTCTCCGTGATATTTTGCGCTTGTTATTTTATTTGTGAACTATCAAATTATTTATGTCACACATGTTTAGGTTTGAGCAAAACACAACCACTGGCCAATACTGTGTTTCAAGTGGCCTCATAGTTGCTGCATAACTCATCAACAACATCTACCCGATGTTCAATTTTGGTGTTGAAAGTGTCTGTTTTGTGGAGGTTTCCCTATCAATGTTCACCATGGCGAAATGTTGACATCAGCAGTACTAGTTTGTTTTTCTATGCCATAGATGAGGCCAGTTATGTATTTCTGACAGGCAAAGATAGTACTTTACAATTCTCTGATTTTAAATTGCAACATTTCATTTGGAATTTCTGCTTTGTTCCTGTGTACAGGTCCCATACTGGTCAACTTGTGCTGTTATCAAATGTAACACCAATTGGAAACCAGTAGACCAATTGTCTAGTGTCATATTCTGATTAGTCTGGGAGTTGGGAGCAACAAGTCTATTCACAATATCATTTGCTTTATTACTGTACAAATAAGGACTTGATGCCTGAGTTCTGGGATAAATGTCTAAATTTGAAAGCAAAATAAGTCTTTGCATCTACAAGGGCATATTTTGACCCATTGCTTTTCCTTAAGTCTTTTGCATTCCTTCAGTCACCATGAGAAATCTGTGCTAAGTACAGCAGACTTATGAACGCTTTCAATTCAGCTAGTGAGGTGTCATAATAAATGCATTTTTGAATATGGCTACTGGTGCATACAGAACATTTTACTTACATTTCAGCCTTTGTGTATTTCACAGCATCTTGTGGCATTTCATCTGTTACAGTTTCTAACATTGAAGTACAGTGCTAGCATGCTGTGAAAAGCATTGAATGCTTTTAACCCCTCACTATATTTTCAGAGATAGTTCTAACATTGAATTGTTCTATTTGGTTATGTGGCCATTTCACAACATTTTGACTAATCAAGTATGTATTCACCTTGCTGTTTTCTTCATCATCTTAATTAAGGAGGGCTGCATTCACAGTATCTACACCAGTAGATTCTTGCACCATTTCACTGTCACAGGAACTTTGGCTTACATGGCCATTGTCAAAATCATCATCATCATCACCATCACCATCATACACCTACACCACTCTTCTGTTATGAAAGCATATATTTTACATTATCTGTGCATGACTAATCTGATTATTACACTTTTGACCTCCTCTAAAACTTGAAAATCTGGTTTTTCATGTGCCATTGTACTGAATTGGGCTATATCTACCAGAAAAATCAAAACAAAACTTGTTTTTTAACAAATCAAAGGCATGAGTCTATTGGACCCTCTGTAAAACCAGATAGAGCATAAAGGTGGGTCTAAATCCCATTTTCCCACTTTTGCACATGTGCATACTTCTTGCTGTTTATCTTATCAAGTGGGTAAACACATAGCTGTTTCCTGTATCCTGTAGGGAAAGGTATTGAGACACATAGTCAGCTACTATAACACTATAGTACAAATTTAGAGTAGAAAAGTGAGGGATGAATCTCCTGGGCTGAGTCTTATGCCCTGATGGTGTTATCCATACAGTAAATCTCTGACTTTATGAACATTTGAGTTGTGAACTTTCACAGATAGAAATGAACCTCACATTGTGAACATTCATAGATGTGAACAAATCACTGAAATAGCTCATGTGTCTGCCAGACATTGCCACAGTTGTGCTGCTGTGTGCTTACTGTACAGTATGATAGTGTATACTAGTATGGTGCTTGATCGGAGCCCAAGATGCTTTCCATTGTATACTTGTGTCAAAGGCACATAAGACTCACTTTGTTGGCCTTACAAACAAATCCAACTTACAAATGAATCCAACTTACAAACATTCTCCTGGAACAGAACTCGCTCATAAATTGGGGGTTTGCTATGTGTTAAGATTCTGTTTCAAAATAAAGGGCTAGGGATGTAACTGGTGTGAAGACCTTAGGTTTAAACCCTAATACCATAAAAACAACCAAGCAACTAACCAACTGACCAACCAAGCAAACCAAAAAAACCTCAAAAAAATTGAGACAGCAGTACAAATTCACAGTGAAAGTTTATTATAGGACAGAAAAAGCTGGCTGTCCCACAGGCAGACTCAGGAAAGAGAGATTGGCTGCTCCATAATGAGAGCTGGCTCTTTCACAGACAGCAGCACCTAACAATAGATCTATTCCATTTTTATGGAGCCTTGAAAGAATGTCATTATTTATTTATTTATTTTTTCCAAAAGTGGCAGGACTCTCTCAACAGAGAAGAGTTTAGTTACTGAGCAGCTATGAATTTTCATATGGCCCAAAGTATGCTCAGAAGTGTATTTGGCTGTCCCTCTGGTAGATCTTTTTTTGGGAAGTGCATTATAATGAAAGTATAATGAAGTTTAGGGTCAGTTCTTGGTCAGATCTGTAGCCATCTTTGCTTGCACAGGTCTCATCCAGTCAGCCTGCACATCCCACCTTCTTATCTCAAGGACTACAGGGCTGGCCCGCATAACTGACAGCGTGCTATGTTTCTACAGTGTTATTGTGGATGTGTGCAGTGGCCTGCTGACTCTCTCTGGCTGCTCCGTCCAAATTCTGCCATTCCCCTCCTGCCTCACTTACTATGTGTTGTGCATTATGTGATTGAATTTTTTCTATTCTATTTCATTTATTACAAATGTGCAGGAACACACACACACACACACACACACACACACACACACACACATTGAATGGTTGAAATTAAATTGGCTCCCAGGTAAATAGTAAGTTGTGAGCAGCAAGTGAAAAACTGCATGAAGAATTCTCAAAATCTTTTCCAGTTTGAGCATTTCACCTTATGGCCAAAGAACTTTATTATTTTTTTTAGTAGATAAGATACAGAAGAACCTGAGATTGTAATTAACTAGCACAACATGGAACTTTTAAGTTACATTTTTTCCTTTAGAGATAAGGTGCTTCTCCAAACTTCCCCAGGCCTAAGGGATACACAGCCACACTATCTCTCTCAGCAGAGAGGTGGACAGGATACACAGATGCTGGCCGTAGGAGTTCAGAGTCCTGTTTCCTTTCCACAGGCAAGGGAGAGAGAGAGAGAGATCCGGGTCCAGGAAGGGACAAAACAAGCCTTGGCTTGTCTGTTGGTTCACTGTATTTTTTCCCTTCTCTGTTCCTTGCTATAAAAAACCCTAATGCATGTGAGATGGTGACATGGGATGGGGGCCTCCATCCCCTTAGAGCAAGCTTTGAATAAATCCCTTTTCTTTTTTACCACAATAAATGGTCCCTTTGAGTGTGGTCAGCAGTGTGCAAATGAACCTGAGCCTAGTCTCTCTCTGAGGATGTACACACATGTGGGAGCCTAGTGGGAAGATGTTTAGGACCCAATGCGTAAATTCCTAAAGCTGAAGACTTGCTTCAGCTCCTAGCAGTGAACGACTGCAGCACTCAGCCAAATTCAGTAGAGAATTCACCTGGAGTGGTAGGGATGTGTGTACAAGGTTGATCAAGGCACTCTGACTTGGACTTGTCTGGGAAGACTGATTCTGAGCACATCATAGGGCAATGACATCGCAGAGAACTTCTGGTGTGGCTCAAAGAAAACTGGACCTAATGCCAAGAGACAGAAAAGAAAGGGTAAAAGAACAGTAGAGAAAATTTTTTTACCTGATTGAGGTGTGGCAGACATTAGACTAAAGTAATACATTACTGAACCCCAGGATTTCATCACCCTGTGGACATCAGAGCGTGAAATTTCACAAACATACCTGGTATGTATCAGTCATTCAACTAGGCTGCTTGATGCAACCAAGAGATGCAAACCAGGCATGCTGGGGCATGCCAGCAATCCCAGCACTTTGGAGGCTAAGGCAGGAAGATGGAGCCCAGGCTGGGTATGTAACTCTGCACAAAACCCTGGGTTCAGTCTCCAGCACCACAAAAACAAAGCAAGAAGGAGATAGGGTAAACACGAGATGTATGACGCATGGCCAGCAGAACACAGCAGCCGTTTTACAGTCAACTTGATTTTTTTACAGAGAGGAGTACACTCTAAAACAATGATTAAAATATAGTGAAATACAAGCCAGATGGGCACTCAGGAGGCTGAGGCAGGAGGATTGCTGTGAGTTCCAGGCCAACCCGGGCTACACAGTGAATTCAAGACCAGCTTGAACTACAGGTTGAAACCCTATCTCAATAAATAAATAAGTAAAAAAAAAAAAGAAATACATAAACCAGTAACACTTATTATCAAGCGTTATGTACTTTATGTCTTGCACATAAGTGCATGTGGTATGTGCTTTTCTACACCAGCACCAACACAAATGTTAGTGATGTGTGGTGCTGCAATGGCACATCACCAGGCCATAAGGATTTTAAGCCTTTCATACATTTAACTTCTAAGGTTTCTTCTGGATTACTCCTCGCTGTTGGCAAGCCTGCCCAGCACCATGGTAATGCTGACATCACTGAGATACGGTGACTAAGCAGAATGGGGTAGGAAGAAGGATCCTGGTGAAGACTTTTATGTGACAGGCGGGTGGAGTCTTTCAACTGTTATGTGCACCCATGGAAAAAGACCAGGTTTATGGAACAAGAGCATGCAATGAGTTTTGAACACGTGAAAATATTCTGAAATATCCCTTTGACACAGTCAGATGGAGCTTGCAAATAAACAATGGGGTAAAAGAATGGAGAGGTCTGGGGTGGACATGGAAATTTGGGTGTGTGGGGTGGGGTCTATGCCATTTACACAGACACATTTGTGCTTTTCTACAGTGTCAGAATTTTTTAAATACTACAAATTCACAAGCTAATTATTTCCTTTTCTTTTCTTTTCTTTTCTTTTCTTTTCTTTTCTTTCCTTTTTTTTTTTTTTTGAGACAGTTTCCCTATATAGCCCATGTTGGTCTTGAGCTTGCAGCGATTCTCCTGCCTCAGTCTCCCAAATGCTGAGATTATAGTGTGCTGCTCCTACACTTTTTCTTTCTTTCTTTCTTGGTTATTTTATTTTATTTTATTTTTTTTGTCAAGGTCTTGCTGTGTAGTTCAGGCTGCTCTCAAACTCGAGATCCTCCTGCCTTAGTCTCCAGAGTCCTGGGATTCCAGGGATACACCACAGCACTTGGCTAATTTATAGCATTTCATCAGCTTTACACCTCTGAATATTTCTGAGTTTACTTGGTATTCATGACCATGGCAAGTGCAAGTTCTTTACTCCATTCCAATATCAATTTCTATTATTTATACCACTCAAGTCACACATCACACTTCAGAGGTATTAGGTGACAGAAAGGCTGAGAAAGTTTAAGGCAACCATAGATTTAAGGAAGCGGTACAAAGGGCAGGTGGTCAGATACAGGGTTCTGAGACCGTGTTGTGGGACTGCAGTTTCAAAGCATGCACCATCACAACAAGGGGATCCCATTGAGCTGAAGCCTGTTGACAGAGTCAAAAGTTCATCGCCTGGCAATCTCATGACATGGATACTGGGTGGTCCATGATAAGATGACCACTGGTCAGTGTTTCAGTGCCACATCTTAGGTACTCCTCCTTCTGTGCATTTCAGGTGAAGGAGCTGCAGCCCTTTTGGTCTGGTGTGTTTGATAAATGCCTATTTTCTCTAATATGGTCTTGATACCATGTGGTGGCTCTGTCAGATAGATTTCAGGTTCTTGTGTACAGTGAGCAAAAAATTGCAAGTGTACCTCCAGCACTGAAAGAAAAAACAGCTACATTTATTGAGAATAATGGGAAGATGAGCTCAGGGCAGATCTCTGTTGACAGAAACAGAAATGTGGCACAAATAGAAAAGTGGTGTCTGGAAGAAAATAAAAAGCACGCAGATAAATCAGGTTTTTGAATTTTAAACTATGACTACCCCAGCATGGTGCCTCCCACTGGGTCTCCAGATAAGACTGACAGGAATGACTGACAGGGCACTGACTCCTCTCAGAGGCTTTTAACACCCATCGCTGTCCCAGGATCAATTCTGATTAAATTACGTACATGGGATGCAGTCCATACAGATGAACCTTTAACAAGGTTTGAGTGGGAAAAAGGTTATTGAAGATCAGGCCACAAGATCTAACATGCATATGCCCTGGCTTGGAGCTTTAGAGGTTACTAGGGTCTTTGTTATTTTTTATTTTTGCTTCTCCCAGAACAATGGGAGAAGCATTGGCCTTGGGGTATTACCCGAATTCAGGTTGGTGGAGAGGGAGTGGTCTCCCAACCCTATTTGTGCTAACTGTGACAGTCCTGATAAGTTCATGTGTCCCTGGAAGTTCACAGATGGTAACATTTTATTCGTATGGGTAACTTATTTATCAGTCTGTACCTTACAATTGTGTGTCTTTTCTTTTCTTGCTTTGCTGTACTAGGGATTGAACCCAGGGCCTTCACACTGAGCTGCATCTCCAGCCCTTTTTATTTTGAGACAGGGTCACACCAAGTCACTAAATTGCCCAAGCTGGGGTCACACTTGTGATTCTCTTGCCTCACCTCTCATAGTACTGGGACTGTAGGCATGCACCACCAGACCCAGCTAATTGTGGTTGTTTTTGTTAAATTCTGTGTACGACACTTGGCGACTGGTTATCTACTTGCACAGACAATACTCCAAGTCCTTTTTCTACCTTGTCACTTGCATTCACGCTGGAGTAACTTGGGGCAGACACAGCCTGCTCTCTATGTGGTGTTACTTCCATAAAAGTGGGATTTGAAGTTGGGACATGGCTGGGGTCATCTGAAGAGAGAATACGCTGGGAAAGAACTTCAGTATTTTTGGTGAGAGCAGAGCGGGGTACAAAGGGAAACACAGAGAAGAGGCAGAGAGAAAAGGGAAAACCAGAACAGTACTGTACTGTGGGAGCAAGAAAAGAGAGTTCCAGGATGCAGCACAGTTTCAGCTGTGCTGTGTACTGCTGACAAGCTGGGCATGGCAGTGCACACCTATAATCCCAGTGTTAGAGAATGATATCAGGAACTCCAAGTGATAAAGGGGAAACATTATAACTCCCAACCTGCAAGATGTCAGATATACTGAGTTTGTGTTCTCCAAAACTGAAGAATTTCTGGGGAACAAAAGAGGTTAAGAGTAGGAAGTTTTCTTGAGGGAAAGACAGCCCCTGCCTAAGAGAGACAGGAGAGGACCTGGAAAGCGGGTTGCCCATGAGCCCACTTCCCAAAAAAGTTTTACAGAGCAAAATCATGAGGTGGGTACAAGGTGGGACAAAACTGTGATCAGCCAATAAGATTGCAAGTATAGTTGCTTAGCTTTCCCAATGAGGAAGCAGGTCACGTGGCACATGGGCACAGAAAGTACTAGGCCCTTCCTTGGAAGGAATGGGTCAGGAGGTCTTGGTCACCCACCCAGGTGACTGATACCTATTTAGAATATCAATCATTATTGTTTCTTCCTCAGGGAATTATGTAGGTGTAGTCATTCAATCTTTCTCTTGAGTCCTATCCTTCAGTGAATGTACCTTCTGCCATAGTTGTAATATTTTCTTATCTTCTGCACTGACTTCTTTGAGGGCCTAGTCCTGTACAGCTGCCTGTAATATTTCTATCTAACTTAGCTGACTATAATAATATGATTTGTTATAATACCAGTGTTCTTGGAGGCTGAGGCAGAAGAACTACAAGTTCAAGCTCAGCTAGAGTGATTTGGTTTCTTATCAAGACCCTGTCTCAAAAATAGAAAAAATTAAAAAGGACTAGAGAGGTATCTGGGTGCAAAGGCCCTGGGTTCAGTTTTCAGTGTCATAAGAAAAAAATATTTGCTGACAAGCCCTCCCTGCAAGTTGGCACCATGTTTGGGTCACTGTAGGAAGAGCCAGATGCCAGCCCCTTCTGGCATGCAGACTGGGAGAAAAGAAGAGCCAAGATCCCCACCCACTGCCCCACCATAGGTGACAGGATGATCTGGAGAAACATAGGCTTCAATGATAGCTATTGAGGTAAAATACAATTTATTGCTTATAGTGTTTCACTGACTTTGCAGGCCTAAAGCCAAAGTAGTCTGATCATCTATTCAAAGGATAATAATACACAATGTAGCATCTATGGGGGATCTCCTTCTGAAGGTGGTAGCCATTGTTAATTCTCTGTTATCCTGTTTTGAAGTCCTATATCATTTTCATTGTTTTGTTTGGTAGGGTTTTATTCTGTTTTTTCTTGTTTGCTTTTATTATATCCAATGGCATGGGCAGCTGTTTCAAAGATAACAAGATATATTATGGTAGCCATTTTGGATTTACTATTATCTTGTTTTGAAGTCCTTTATTGCATTCATTGTTTTGTTTTTATTAGTTCTATTCTGTTTTACTTTGTTTGATTTTATATATTATGTCTGAAGGTATGGGCAGCTATTTGGAAGACAACAAGAGGCATTATGGTAACCATTGTTGATTTCTATTATCTTGTTTTGAAGTACTGTATCACTTACACTGCTTTGTTTTGATTGGCTTTATTCTGTTTTATTTCACTTGGTTTTATTCTCTTTAAAATAAAATTAAAAAATAAAATAAACATTACCAAAAAATATTTGCTGACAAGCCAGATGAAGTGGTGCACGCCTGTAATCCCAGCACTCTGGGATACCTAGGCAGGGGGATCTCATGTTCAAGCCCAGCCTGAGCCATTTAGTGACTTAATGAGACCGTATCAAAAAACAAAAAAGACCTCAGGATGCAAAGGGCCCATTAATGGGTTAGTGGAGCTGGGCATGTTGCGCATGCTTGAAATTCCAGCACTTGGGAGGTTGAAGCAGGAGGACCATGAGTTCAAGACTAGTCTGGGGTATATAGTGAGTTTGAGGTCAGCCTGAGCTACAAAGTGAAACTCTGTCTCAAATCAAAACAAAGCAAAAAAAGACCTCACAAGAACAACAACAATGAAACCATTAACAGGTGTGATAAGATTAGGATTTTTAGAATGTCAGATACAGTGGTACATCCCTATAGCCCTAACTACTCAGGAGCCTGAGGCAGGAGAATCTCAAATTTGAGACCAACCTGAGCAATTTAGCAAGATCCTTTCTTAGAAAAGTGGATGGAGGCTGAGGATGTAGTTCACTGACAGAGAGCTTGTCCAGCAATCACCAGGCTTTGGGTTCAGTCTCCAGCACTACCAAACAACAGCAGCAAATCTAGTTAATTTAGTGATATTCAGTCATAGATAACCTGAGGAAGAGCTGTTTCAGTGTAGCAATGAAGGCTGAAGTAAGGTTGGAATATGTTAGGGCGAACGAGAATGAGGCTGGTGAGAATAGAATAAAATAGAATTTTGGTTTCGCTGAGGCAAGAATGAAAGCAATAGGGGTTGTTGTTAGATACTTTGATTCAGGGAAGTTTTGTTGTTGTTTGTGCTTTTTGTAATTTGAGCACATTAAAAGACAATAAAAAGGATCAAGAATGAGAGATTTTTATAAAAGCAAAAGAAGACAAAATTGACAATGTTTTTTAAACCTTGAGAGGGAGAGGATCTGAAGTTTTAGAGCAGGGATGAGGCCTGGAGGCTGGAAGAATGATAATCCATGTTACACAGTGATGAGACAGCTGTTAAATCTATCCCTGCAAAAGCCTGAGAAAGTATTACACGATCTAATAAAATTTGGCTTTAGGCATCCAGATAGGAAAACAATATTGAGGCTTATGTGAGTTTCTATTGGTTTGCATTTGCAAGATATTATTAGAAAGATATGATCAGAAAAGGATGGCTATGTTTGCAATGAGGAATGAATAGGAGTAGAGAAAGTCCTCAAATTCAGGAACTTATCCTAGGAAGAGGCTATTGCTTTTCAACCTCAACTAGAAAAAAAAAAAAACAAAAAACCAAAACAAAGCAAAACCAATAAAAGCAAACCTCTGAGTGACAGAAGCTGAAGATCGAATCCATGATTGAGCCAAAACTCACTGATGTTACAATACCTGAATGACTTGTTTTAGAGCAAGCATCTGGCTACGTATGTTCTGCCATCTCAACCCCTTTAGCGACTTAAACAGAGATTAAACCCCAGTACAGGATCCCACCAAAGGCTGTACACTGTGGGGTTGTACAGTTAACTTGTGTGACAGTGTCTTTCAGACAAAAGCAGAGGAATGGAGCCACTTTGAGGACTGAAAGGAAGAAAGAAACTAAAAAACCAGCAATATAGAACTGACTGGAGTCAGAAGACAAGAACCCTATTTAAACACATTGATCTGGGGAGGGACCTACACACCTGGCCTGAGAAACCTGAGATGTAGCTGGGTGTGATGTTATGATTTCTAGTGTTCTGAGAGGCTGAGGGAGGAGGATTTCAGGTTCAAACCCAGCCTGAGCAATTTAGTAATTTAGACCCTGTCTCTAAATAAATAAATTCATACATACATACATACATACATACATAAATATTTGACTGACTGGAGGTGTAGCTTAGGGTGAAGGCTCTGGGTTCAACCTTCAGTATGCAAGAAAGAGAGAAAAAAGAGCCAAGACTTAACAATGATCTTGGGTCCTCAATCTTCTATGGGCAGGAAGTAACTTGAAAGAGTTTCTCTATCAAGGACTTCTCTCCAGTTGCACTTCAGATGTGGTCAAGGGGGACTATTATAAAGGATCTTCCAGAAGGCAGAGCTAGAGTTCAGAAGGCTGTGTCCAGGGCTTCTGGGCCTTTGCCACAGGAGGGGCTCTTGTTCTGCAAGTCCGAGAGCCAAGGTAACCATCTTCCAGCACTATGTCCATCTCTGTCACACACTTGGATTGGAGAAATGACCAGAGCAGGGGTCCTCTTGGCCTATTGTGAGATGGACTTGAGTTATGATTTTGGTGCTGTTTGGCTTCCAAAGGCTTCACCCTGAGCTGTGGTGAGCAGGATGGCATTCTAGTTTTCTGCATACTGGTGTCAGCTCAGACTGTCTGGATATTCCCTCTGCTCTGGACACAGCTGTGTGGAAAATGGCCGTATGTGTGCTTGTTGTCAAATAAAATGACAAGAGGCACTTGTTTGGATTGGATTTCTGTACTGGCCCCAACAGACCAGTCTGAAAGTCAAAATGAAGTCACCAGTGCTTAAGTTCCACATCAGCAAACTGAAACTCAGCTGTCTGACCTCCTGAAAAACCAGGAGAGAGGGAGAGAATGGGTATGTGTTTTTGTGTGTGTGGAGAGAGACAGAGAGAGAGAAACAGAGACAGATAGAGACAGAGACAGAGACAGAGACAGGGAGAGACTCATCAAAACCAAACTTCTTTTCTCTGCCTTCCTTTCCCCCTACCCCCTTCATAATTTCCCTTCCCAGTCGAACATTTTATTTCACATCTACCATACATCTGGGTTCTTATTTACACTTTCAGTTTCTCATACCAGAGAAACTATGTGGTATTTATAATAACAATATTTAAAATATGGTTTTTCACCATGCATGGTGATGGCCACCTGAGTTGCCTTTGTTGCCCAAAGCTGATTTTGCTATTCCAGCTCTCTTCTGGTTCCAATGAATTTTAGGATTGTTTTTGCTAATTCTGTGAGGTATGATAATGGTATTTTGATCGGGATTGCATTATATCTGCATAAAAATTTTGAGAGTATAGCCATTGTCACTACGTTGGTTCTTCATATCCAAGAGCAAGGGATGGCTTTCCATTTTCTGATATCCTCTTCAATCTCCTTGTTTAGAGTACTATACTTTTCAATGTACAGATCTCTTACTTCCTTTGTTAGGGGGATTCCTAAGTATTTCATTTTTTCGGATGCTTTGTGAAGGGTGTGGTTTCCCTAATTTCTCTCTTAGTGAGTTCGCTGCTTGTATATAGAAAGGCTATTGATTTTTGAGTGTTGACTTTGTATCCAGTTATGGTACAGAATTGTTATTAAATATACAAGTCTTTCGATGGAGCTTTTGGGGTCTTCTATGTAGAGTATCTTGTCATCAATGAATAATGATAATTTAACTTCTTCCTTTCCTATTCTTCTTCCTTTCATTTCTTTCACTAGTCTAATTGCTCTGGCTAAAGTTTCCAGAATTTTATTGAATAGGAGTGGTGATAGTGGATGTTTTTGCTTGTTCCTGATTTTAGAGTGAAAGCTTTCAGATTTTGACCATTTAGTATGATGTTAGCTTTTGGTTTGTCATAGATGGCTTTTATCAGATTGAGGTAAAGACCATCTATTCCAATTTTCTGTAGGGTTTTTATCACGAATGGGTGTTAGACTTCATCAAATGCTTTTTCTGAATCTATTGAGATGATCATGTGATTTTTGTCCTTGGCTCTGTTAATATGATGTATTACATTTATTGATTTTCATATGTTGAACCATCCCTGCAACCTTGGGATGAAACCAACTTGGTCATGGTGTATAATCTTTTTGTTGATTTGCTGTATTCTGGTTGCCAGTATCTTATTAAGGATTTTTGTGTCTACGTTTGTTAGGGAGATTGGTCTGTAGGTTTCTTTTCTAGTTGGGTTCTTCTCAAGTTTAGATATCAAAGTAATACTTGCTTCCAGGAATGATTTTGGAAGTATTGTTTCCCTTTCAATTTCGTTAAAGAGTTTCAGCATTGGTGGCATTAGGTCTTCTCTAAATTTCTTGCAGAATTCACCAGTGCATCCATCAGGGCATGGGCTTTTCGTCATTGGTAGATTTTTAAAATTACATTTTCAATTTTATTGACTGATATTGGGTTATTTAGAATACTTATGTGTTCTTGATTCAGTTTTGGTAATTCTTACATGTCCAGGAATCTGTCCATTACTTCTGGGCTTTCCATTTTATTAGAGTACAGGTTCTAGAAATAGGTATTGATAATCTTGATTACTACAGAACGTTATTGTGGAAATAATCCAATCTATTGTGACTTCACCATTTTTCTTCCTAATTGATTGAATTTGAATCTTCTCTTTCTTCTTTTTGATAAGTTTAGCTAGAGGTTTATCAATTTTATTTAGTCTTTCAAAGAACCACCTTTTCATCCCACAGGTTCCAGTAAGTTGTATTTGTGTTTTTGTTTGATTGTAGATACGGTTTAATTTCTTCTTTAATTTCACCTATGGCCCTTTGGTTGTTCAGGAGGGTGTTGTTTAACTCCATGTGTTTATGGAGTTTTTTGCAGTTTCTTTTGTCATTAATTTCCAATTTCATTGCACTATGGTCAGATAATATGCATGGGATAATTTCAATTCCTTTGCATTTTACTTAAGCATGTTCTGTAGGTTAGTATATGGTCTACTTTAGATAACATTCTGCGTGCAGCTGTGAAAAATGTGTATTCTAATGTTGGGTAAACACTGTGTAAACATCTACTAAGCTCATTTCTTCACAGGTTTGATTCAGTTCTGTTATTTCTTTGATCATTTTCTGTCTAGTCGATCTATCTCTTTGTGACAATGAAGTATTAAGGTCCCCCATGTAATTGTGTTATTGCTTATTTGTCT
>RJWT010013917.1:0-21431 GCA_004365215.1 Cuniculus paca
TTAAGCATGTAAAAAACATTGTGAAGGAAAACAGCCAGGAATCTTGGTTAGGGAGCAGCAGTTGTGTCTCCCATTGTCCTCTTTAACTAAAGTGTTTCTCATTCTATGCCAGTCCAGAAAAGCAAGATAGGTTACCTTCAGGACTTTGGGAACACACTTAGTGTATTTGATAAAGGGCAGCCAGTAGAAAAGGTCAAAGAGAGACTGCTGAAGAGGACTCAGGAACTTTGATGCTGTGAAAGTTCCTGGCAGCCCAGGATGCTTAGTTGAATCATTGCTTTCTCACCTATTTTATTGTTTTATGCAGTTACAATGAAAAAATATCAGATCATAAAAGTGTAGAATGTAAGCTGGACAAAGGAGTAAGAAGCTTTTGGAGATATGAACAGAACAAGGTAGAAGACGCAAACACAGCTGGGCCCAGGATGCTCTCAGACGGTGCATAGACAAAACACTGGGCAACCGACTCCAAAGTGGTGTGAAGGCCACTGGAGTCGTGTCTGAAGTCAGTGTTTAGTGGACAGGAAGAATGGGGGCTTTGAAAATAGAAGGATCTTTGATTTTACCCATTTGATCTCCTTGAGAGAGGTATTGTTTTGGATCATATTGGATCAGTGTCATAGGATTTGCTTCACCGTAGTAACATTTTATTGCGTATTATGTGACACTGCACTAGTATGTAGATATGATAATACAGAAGAAAAATAATTCAGTTTAGATTCTATTTACTACCTGTGTTATGTCAGATTAGCTCCATGTTTTCTGGGCTTTCTCTTCCTTTCTTAAGAAACAAAGAATAACTTTCTCACAAGATTTCAGAATATATTAAGATAAAGTCATATTGTAAAATATAATGTTTTAGGACTGGGGATATAGCTCAGTGGCATGGTGCTAACCTGAGCTTGATTTCTGCTTCCAAAAATAATATAATGTTTTCTGCAATCTTGCATTACTCGTGGCAAATTTTATTTATTAAAATTGTATTAATATTTACACAATCTTAGTCTATTAAATTTTGCTATTCATGAAACACTGGGACATGGACAAATGATGACTCAGGTCTTGTTGTTTTATACTGAGCATGACTTTTCCTCTATTTTCCAGTATGATATTTCTCATTTATTTCTACATCATAGAGATGCCCTTTACTATTCATGTTTCTACCAATCTGCTCAGAATCACTGCAGTAAGCTCTGAGAAGACAGCTTTTTACCACCTTCTGTTCTGCAGAACTGCCCTCCATGCTTACCTCCATCATATATCTCTGCATTCTTCCAGCCTCTAACCATTCCCCTGTTTTGAAATTGCTCTGTCAGGCAGGCACTTGTGCCACTGAGCTATATCGCCAGACCCAAAGTTGAAATTCATTTCCTCTGCAAGACTAGAGGTTGCAGCAACTGTACTCTGCGCTGAAGACTGGTGCTTTCTGAGCCCTGTGTCAGAAACACTGTACACAGAGCAAATAGTGGATGATTAAATCCATCATTTTGCAGTTTTCATGCAATTAAAATGGTATCCAGGGAATTGGTTCTTGTCAAGAAAGTTCATGTTTTACCAGGGTATCACTTGGGGATTCATTAGAAAGCTTAAAGATAAATTATGCTCCTAAAATATTACACATACTTTCACAAAGTCAGAAAGTCCATAATTTTTCAGGTGTTTATGAACCCTTTTCCTAGGAGAGGAAGATGATTTATCAGGCCACAGATGCACAGAACTTCAAGGATTTTCTCAGAGGTGTCAGCTTGGCTGAGAGGGTGCTGATGCCTCTGTCTCAATTTTGCCTCATGCTTCAATAGTTACTTCTGGAAGAAGTTTTTGCTGCAAGGCACTCAAGAAATATGTTGAGATAAACTTTCTCAAAGAGTAAGGCCTCTGCAGGGAAAAAATATGTGATTTCACACAAAGCACCACTGAATAGCAGAGTAATTGCTACTGGAAAATGAAGACACTTTAGGAAATCTCAGGGGTGTTTACTTTTCTCTACAAGTCACAAAGCACAGGACAGCTGAGAACTGGCACCTACAAAAAGCAACCGCACATAATTGTGTGAGGGAACATTATGTAAATATCTCCATACATATTCTTACACATATTGAAATATTTGTTTTTTGTAGCTGGCTATATTATGTAGATAGTTATATTATGCAGGATTTTAAACAACTTTGTTGAGTTGTATAATGTAGGATCATGCTTTTCCACTATTTACCATTGCTCATAATTTATGGTATGGATTTTTGTAATGAAACAATACTAAAGTATACACTTATATGTCTGATATTTGCTACTAGGTCATTCATAAAATCTTTTCTTCTATTGTCAAGAGCTAGGTGCATGTTTTAAACTTATATGCACTCTAAGCTATATAAACATTACAAATGTGCACACATATAGAACTATAATACAATTGTGTATTTGGAATATTTTGTTAGATTATTCTGCCTTATGAAATGTGAATAATAACAATTAAGGAGCTACAGAGAGATTCTGGGCTAGAAAATAATTTTAGATGAAAACGAAATGCTGATAGTAGTTCTGTGAGAAATCATCTCACTTTCCTTTAGTTGAATCTTTACATTCTAAATTCACAATTATGTTACCCCAATGCAGAAATTTTTCTGTGATTACAGATGGAAGGGTTAATTAATCACCATAATTCTCTTGCTTTGCCTTTTCTGCATAAGAAACAAATGAGTAATTATGCAGAGGAAAAGGATGGATGTGATAAAGGAATGTGATGAAGTTAATATTCTCACATACCTTTCATGTATTTTAGAAATCCTATGTGAAAAGATCTATTGAACTATCCTTAGGTAAAATGTATATCAGCATTTCTGTGGAGCAGAGTTATGCTGTGCAAGAACATCTTTATGCTCCTAATCTAAAACAAAACATATACTCTTATTCATTTCAAAATGGCAGAGAAAACATTTAAGTGGAAATAAATTCATTTATTCAAGTGGAAATTGTTCTTATTTTAATCTGGTTCAAAACAGGTCACTCTTCTGGTTTGTACTTAAGCATATAAACAAATTAGCGTTAATCTAAAGGAAACAAAGAGACAAAGTAAATCTCTTAATGATATGCATTATGAGTTTACTTTTCACATATGCACCCAAAAATGATGGAACTAAGAGGTAAATCATACTTTGAGGCTAACTGAAAAATGAACACCTCTTCAGACTCACATCTCAGAATTGTTTCATTATTACCCCACTCTAGTCTTGCTCAAATAAAACCCAAAGTCATAGAAGATGAGGAGAGCCATCTAAAAAAAGCATGAGACTGTGAACACAGTGGCTGTTTTCAAAAACATGCAGCAAAGTAAAACTTTTACTTTGAAAATATGGTCAATTTAAAAACAAAGCAAAACAAATTGTGACTGTGGCAAAATACAAATAGCAAAATAAAATATTGATAGAAAGAAATGAGATAGATCATTTATGTGACAAGTAGGCGTGAGTAAAATCATATATGATGTGTCATTTACATGCAGCAAATATTCAGAATGAAATATCATACAATGTAAAAACTATATGTCATAAACTTGAACTAAAATATTAGCAATAAGAGCAGGGCATGGTGGCTTATGCCTGTAATCCCAGCACTCGGGAGGAGACAGGAGGATCGTTGTGAGTTCGAGATCAGCCTGGGCTACAAAGTGAGTTCAAGGCCAGCCTGAATGGCATAGTGAGACCCTGTCTCAAAATGACAAGGGCCGGGGATCTAGCTCAGTGGCCTAAGCACCTGCTTGGCAAGCGCGAGGTCATGAGTTCAATCCCCAGTACTGCCAAAAAAAACCCCACAAAAAACAGCAATAAGAATAAAGATAGGAGAGGGAATTTATTTAATAAGGGAGCAAGGGGCTAAAGGAGAGAGAATTAATAAAGAATCACCCTGTATTACTTACATGCATCTACTCCCAAAGAGGAATGTAAACTTCTCACACACTTATCTGGTAGCATTCTTATGACATTATTTGATAACAAAAGATCTTACTGATCATTGCATATAGTTACATTGCAATAAAATATAATACACACATGTATAAGAATGAACAGAAAAATATCAAAATATACATTCATAACTAACGCAATGTGTGTTCCAAAGAACTTATGGTTTACTTTAAACTTTTTTAAAAAAATTTATCTCCAATCTGTAAGTTGTTACATACATTACATAAACTATTTGAATAACTATTTTTTAAAATGTTCATATGGAGAGAAAGCAATGACTAATTTTCAAACGTCAGGAGGGAAAAATATGGCAGCCAGAAAGTGTTATTTATTTATTTGTTAGGTCATGTCCAACTTCATTCTCAAAGGAATGTAATACACAACTTCAAAACCAAACAATATCCTCAATCACATGTATGCATGCATAGATATTATAACAGGAACATTATTCCAAAGTGGCATCAAATCTACTTTTTTCTCCTTCTTCAGGGATTGCTGATTCACATTGTTATTAGAGCATGTGCCTGGATTTACATCAAAATCAAGGGGACCAGTTCAGTTTTATCTTCTCGTGATTTCTGTGCCTCTTAAAAAGAAAGTTACATTACCCCCAAATGAATCAGACCTTTAGATTCACAATGTTTCACTCTTTGTCTTATACCGTGGGCACAGAAGGCAGTCCTTACATCACTGTAAAGCACAGCTTGTCAGCTCTTTTATGTAGCAGAAATTGATATGAATATTTTCAGTAATAGAAAAGAAGATGCCTGATGGTCATCTCATTAATAAATCATGGCCATATATTCTTATTTTTACATACATATTACAGACACTAAACTCACACCTAAGAAACAAAGTATTTGTATTCAGAAGCACAATTTAAGTCAGAAAAATATTATCTTGAATCAGTTTTATGATTCTTTTAAGAACACCTATCAGTTATTTCTCCAAAGTTGAGTGTCATCTTTGGTGGAAAGGGAACCTTGGTGGAAGAGTCTATTATAGTTAAGAGATTATAAGGTAATTGATTATAAGGTACTTGGCATTTATTAGGGACTAGGAAATTTACAGAAAGAGCAACAACAATGTTCAATAAGAACAGAAAAATATAGATGATTTAATAGAGACAGGAAACTTGGGAGCTTACTTGAAATTATACATATGCCAGGGATACAATATCACATAAATGAGTTTGGCTTACACAATAGCAATCTTGTACATATATATCCTAAAAGCAATGATAAATTATGCTGATCATGCACAAAGGTTAATTATAGTTTTTTCTTTTATTTCAGAGACTTCCTAAAAGATGACTTAAAATAATGCTTGACTTGGAGGAAGAAAATGAGAAGAATATCCTTAGAAGAAGGATTTTTCAGCATTGCATGTGAAGAGATCATAAAGTTCAAGACTAGGCTTCTTCATTCCAGGCAGCTGACATTGCCTGCCTGCCATCACTGGGTCTACAGCTTCCCACAGTGCAGCAGGGGATAGAAGACCACACACTCTTCCACAACACCACTTCAAGAACAGCCATTCTGAGGAGGTCAGAGCAGTCAAGATCAAGACCTGAAGCGGCGCTATCAGGGAAATGTTTGCAATGCACTGTGGACTATGTCAGAGATGGAGCTGAGGTCCAGAAGAGAGAGGAATTTCAGAAAGTGGTACATGGGCAAACACAGCCTGATGTCACCTAGAAGAGCAGCACAGGTGAAATTTGAAGCTTTTGTTATTTAACTGTTATTTTAAACTCCCTTTCTCAACTGTGTGATACTATTATAGAATTTTTCAACTGAAACATCTCCCTTCTATTGACCATGTGCCACTCACTGCTATTTTTCTTTATGTTTAAACATTGTTTTGTTCTTTTCCCTCCTCAGCAAATATCCATTCTTAATCTCCTTTCTCCAGGTCTCATTCTGTACATCTACTAATATGTGATGGTATGCAGACATCTTTCCTCAGATTTCTCTTTCCTCTCTCTCCTCCCCACCTTTGTCTCCTCCCCTTCTTCTCTTTCCTCCCCTCCTCTTCCTCCTCCTCCTAGTCCTCATCTTCCTCTCCTCTTCCTCTTGCTTCTTCCTCAAATATGCTGTCATTTAAAGGAACAGATTAGCTGCTTCTCTATGCATTTGTATATTTTTACTATATTGGGTCATTTAAAGCAGTGCTAGGTAAGGTCTAGTTTCCAGATTCTCAAGTTCCACTTCACAGTTCAAATACAGCTACCTCTAACTGCCTTTCCTGGTCTTTCCTCTCATGAGTCATACTCTCTTCCCAGCCATTGCCCTGTCACTGTCTCTATTTCAAAAAAGAAACAGTTTCTCTTTCACTTGCACATATAGTCAAATTTCAAAAAGATATCTGCTTATTATCTCTTATAGTTATTATCTTGTCACATTTTAAGCCCACATTTCTGAAACATTTCATTCTTCAATCTTAACCATCTTCCATGCAGTCAGCTTTATTCATAATGAAATCATGCCCAAAACTTTCAACTCCAACAATGTATACCTGGACCGCTTTTCCACTCTCGAGATTTCTCCAACCCTGTGTCCAACATAGATTATATATCCCAGGTAGGAAAAAATGAATATTGTTCATAACTTGTTTTCTGTTATCTAAATTCACAGATATCTGTACTGAGAAGCATATTTTTCCATTATTAACAATTTAAATTTCACCAGTAGTCAGTATGATCATTTATGTCTATATAGGCCTCAAGTAAAAAATGAAGTATTTTATAATGATTTACATAAACACACACAATTACAGAGTTAAAAAGTTTAGTGTGGGCTGAGGATATGGTTCAGTGGCACAGCACCTGCTTGGCAAGTGCTAGGTCGTGAGTTCTATTCCTGATACAAAAAAAAAAAACCCTTAGTGTTAGGATAAGACCTAGAAAAATGATCTTAATCAAAATACCATGTCTTTTCTAAAATAATTTGCTATCTGAAATCAAGCCTTTATAATTTATTTATTTTGTTGTTTTGAGATGGTCTCACTACACAGTTCAGACTAGTCTTGAACCCCCAGTGATACTCTTGCCTCAACCTCTCTAGTGCCTGGATTACAGGCATGCACCACCACACCCAGCTTCAAGCCTCTATTTTAACAATCTCCTTCATTAACTTCATTCTAGGCCAATAAATTCAGTTAAGTACCTGAAACTGTTTTAGAGATTGAGAGGTCTAGGTTCATTCTCCTGCACGTGGATAGTCAACTTCCCCAACACTACTGGTCAAAAAGACTGCCTTTATCAAGTGTATTTGCTTACTTTGGAAAGTCAGTTGGCTGTAATTATATTGTTTACTTCTGGGATCTATTCTGTACTATTGGACTATGTTTCTGGTTTTTTTTGCCAATACTATGCCATTTTGAATGCTACACCTTTTGTAGTAATCAAATTTTGAAGTCAAGTAGTATAACACTTCTTCTATTATTCTTTTTTCTCAAGATAGTTTTAGTCATTTGGGATTTTTGTAGTCCTGTAGAGTTTTTAGAATTTTTTTCTGACATTTGAATAATTTCATTTGTACTTTGATTGGGATTACATTGAGTCTATAGCTTGCTCTAAGTAGTATGTATATTTTAACAATATTGATTCTTTCATTCTGTGAACATGGGTTGGCTTTCAGTTTTCTACATCCAATTCAATTTCTTTGTTCAATGTTTTATAGTTTTAATCATAGAAGTCTTTTATACCTGTAAAAATGATTATAAAAGTGATTACATTCTTGAATTATTTCAGATAATTTTCTATGTAAATTGATTTTGCACCCTACAACTTTGTTGAGTTTATTTAGTAGTTCTAGTAGTTTTTCAGTACTATCTTTTGGATTTCCTATATGTAAGATTATGTCATTTGTAAACAACGACAACTTGAGTTCTTCTAATTTGGATGTCCCTTATTTCTTTGAATTTTCTGGTTGATTGTTGAATAGTATGTTGAATAAATTGGTGAGAATGGGCGCTTTACATTGCTTTAGATCTTAGAGAGAAGAGTTTCAGTTTTTCTCCATTTCATGTAATATAAGCTATTTTTATTATAACTGGTTTTCATAGTGAGAGTAGGAATTCTTTAATATTCACGTTGTTTCAAATTGCCACATATTGCTCTACTGAACATGATGACAGAATTGGTTCTGATGTAACTAGTTGTACCTTATTGAATAAATTTTCTACTGCTGCACCTATGTTATCAAGCATATGGCTATTTAATGGCTTACTGGTGATTTAAAATTTTATTAATATATTTTTTATAAATCTACTAGGGTTTTTATTTTATTTATTTATTTTTTTGAAAAGAATAAAACAAATACAAAATAAAACAGAACGTCCAATCAAAACAAAGCAAAGAATGTCATACAAGACTTCAAGACAAAACAAAATAGACCAACAATGATTACCATGTTGCCCCTAGCTATTTTCAAAATAACTTCCCATACCATAAGGAATAATAAAATCAAACACAACAGAACAGAATAAAAGCAATCAATATAAAACGATGAAAGCAATACAGGACTTCAAAACAAGGCAGTTGAAATACTACAGTGGCTACTGTAATGTATCTTGTTATCTTCAAAGTAGCTGTTTATATCATCAAGCATAAAAAAACAAACAAAACAAAATAGAATAGTCAATCACAACAAAATAATGAACATGATACAAGACCTCATAACAAGATTAAAGGAAATCAATAATGGCTACCATAATGCCTCTTGTCACTTTCAAAATAACTGCTCATGCCCTCAGCTATAATACAGTCAAATAAAACAGAATAGAATAAAACCAATCAAAGGAAAACAATGAAAGCAATACAGGACTTCAAACAAGACTGCAGGAATACAACAGAGGCTATCCTGATGCATCTTATCTTCAAAGTAGCTGCTTAGACCTTCACACATAACAAAATTAAACAAAGCAAAATAGAATAAAATCAATCAATAGAAAACAAGTAAAGCAATAAAGGCTTTGGAACAAGATAATAGGAAAACAATAATGACTGCTATAATCCATTTCGTTATTTTTGCAATAGCTATCATGCCATCAAATATAATAAAATCAACAATAACTAAACAATAAAACTTGGTTAAACAGAACCATGAGAACAATACAGGGCTTCAAAACAGAATTATAGATTAACAATGGCCATTGCCTTCCCCCTGGAGACATCTCCTCCCCTTTTACCTTCACAACCTCTATTTTGTATTTTGGATCCCACTAATTTCCCCACTTTCTTATAGTAGGGACACAATACAATGTTCACCCATGTGATTTTGAACTTTTTCACCCATAAGTGTGTTCTCAAGTTGTATCCATTTACCTACAACAGTCTCAAGGTTATCTTTATAGTTGAGTAGCTTTCCATTGTATAGAAATGGCATATCTTTCCCTTCCCTTCTGCAGTAGATGGGTAAACTACCCTTATTGTTTTTTTTCTGGTTCCCTGTCACACAGAACATTGTTCTCTCTCCCTTGACTCTCAATCTATGAATTCCATTTTGAATTAAATGTGTTTGTTGGATAAAACATATTGATGGGTCCTGTCTCTCGATTCACTCTACCTGTACCTCTTTCCACTGGCGAATTGAAGCTGTCTACATTAATGGTCATGGCCAACATGCACTGGCTCATCTCTGCTATGCTATTTTCCTGCCACTGGCTGTGTACTTTTCCCCTCCATTCTATTGTCTGTCCCACTTGGTGATTCCCCCCTGCCGATCCTCCTGGAACCATGGTCTTTGTTATCTTGCTCCAAAATGTCCTTCAGTATTCTCTGTAGTAACCAGCTCAGAAGGAAGGCAGAGGCAGGACCTGCTCTGCATGCATTCCAGCAGCCCCCTGGACACTTCCATGAACAGAAGCAGGCCCTGCACCAGAGCACCCAATAGCCACCATTGGATACCTCTAGCCAGCATTGGCCGGGAAAACCAGTCACATTCCAGAGAAATTGTAACCAACGTGGGAGCTTCCCAAAACCCCACTACCAGCTTGTTTGGAAGAACCCAGGAAAATGTCAGGACGAAGAAACAAAAGGCAGTCCCTGGACTTCAACCCAAGCAGAGCCAGTCCAGGAGATGAAAACGTGGAAGAGATTGAGAGTCGCACACCTGATGTCTGCATTGACAGCAACTGAAGTAAAGACACAACTCTGTGAGGCCATAAAAGAAATTAGAACAGAAATACTATCTCAGGTAAAAGAAGAAATGAAAAACATAATAAAAGAATTGCTATGCTTCTCTAAAGAAGACATAGATAAAAAAATAGAGGAGCAAAGGAAAATGAGGGAAACCATGACTGAACAATATAAGAGAGATTTTGAATGCATGAAACAGATTCAAAGAGATATCCAGGAAATTAAAATCTCCATTGAAAGCTGGCAAAAGCTCTTGAAAGAAACTGAAAATAGACTTTCAGACCTTGAAGACAGGTGGGCAGCTTGTGATCAGGAAAGGAAAGACCTCTTGAAAATAATGAGGAACCAGGAAATAACAATTCAAAGTCTACTAGGGTTTTTAAATTACTTTCAGGGACACTAAAATTTTTTTCTCTGTTAATCTTATTTTCAATATTGTGCTAATTTGGTTTTTCTGCTTGGAAGTACATATAGTATAGTTATGTATGTAGTTAGTTATGCATTTAATGTAGAACCTCCTAAAAACTCAGGTAGCATTCATGAAGAAATAGTAATTGTCTTTATAAAGTTAAAAGTTAAATATCAGCCAGGTGTAGTGACTCACGCCTGTAATCCCAGCACTCAGGAGGCTGAGACAGGAGGATCGTTGTGAGTTTGAGACCAGCCTGGGCTACAAAATGAACTCAAGGCCAGCCTGAATGGCATAGTGAGACCCTGTCTCAAAAAGACAAGGGCCAGGGATTTAGCTCAGTGGCCTAAGCACCTGGCAAGTGTGAGGTTATCAGTTCAATCCCCAGTGCCAGAAAAAAATATTAAAAAAAAATAAAAGTTCAATATCTTAAATCTTAAATTTTTCATCTGGCATGTTTGTAATATTGAAAGCAAGTCAAAACATATTTCCTTGGACTTGAGCAACACACCAGGACTGCTGTCACATCAGTAAAACATTTCTTTGAGGACTTTATTTAGAATTTTATGCATTTTCACGACATTATATAGTCCTATTTATTGCAGTATAAAATTGTAGTTTTAATGTTTAATTACTTTGAGTTTTACCTAGACTTTAAGTAAAGCAAAGAAATCTAAGATGCAGCATTTTTATTAAATGTACACAAATACCCCAAGAAAACAGCATCTGATATTTACACTGATTTATCAGAATGAATAAATTTATATGATAAATATTTTATATTACTACATGTTAGGATATATTTTATATTCTATTTAATGTTTATTAGGAGGTATGTATTAGCATAAGCATTGTGCTGTGAGACACACTGTAATCAAAACCTTTTTAATACTTTGGATCTTTTTCCAGATAGCATTAGAATTAAGAAATACACTCTTAAAAATAAAAAACAAACAAACAAACAAACAAACAAATGCACTCTTTCTCTTAGATAACTAAGGGACAGCAAAACTATTTCCAAAAGCCTTTTCTCCATGTTCTATCTTTATCAGTTTCACCACTCAGAGCCACAGAAAGTAGAAATATCAAAAGTATTCCACCCACAGGAAATAGAACTTTTTACTGTCCATTTTAGGGGGTCAGGGAAAGTTTGCAGGAGTCCGGGAAGAAAAGACGCACCTCTAAATCTATGTCGTGCATATTTACTGAGATCTTAGCACATCTGAAGCATATACTCAGACGCAAGATGCACACATGAATAAGGCATGGGCTTGGTAAGGACAAGGTGTTCAAACAGCATATCTGAGGGAAAGGCAGCTCATATAGATGGGGTTAATCAATGCTGTGTATCAAAGAAGCATTTTTATAAAGCAGTTGAATTGTTGAGAGATACAAGACCAGAAGTCATGCTGGAGTGTGGGACAGGGGGGAAATTCAGATGAAATATACCATAACCTATGGGAACTCCAGTTTACTAAGGTGGTTTGTCTTTGTGGGGATTATGTATGTTTCATATTATACACTATCTTTAATATCTGCATTTCCAAATTTGTATATTTTTGACAGAGTTTTGAACTTTGGCAGATCATTAATATTTCTAGTCATATACTAACTTCATTTAGATCCAAGAATTTTTATAGTGGATTTATTCTTCCAAATTAAAATGTTCAATAAAACATTCTTTAGTGCTAATATTTATCAAGACAATTTAACATATATTATTATGGTGTGTTAACTTATTTTGAAATAACTATAGTGAGCTGAAATAAGTAAAACTGATTAGATGTACTTATTGACAGATTGTACTTTGGAAAGTATAACTGTGTAAAAAAGTTTAAGAATATGTATTCAAATAGTGAGAATGATATAGAATTTATGCTTTATAGTTGTAAAGATTGACTATTTATGGCTTTATGAAACATCAAATAGAAAATAGGACTGTATTAATTTAGAATTAAATTGATGTAGTCAGTGCTTACAAGACCTTGCAATGCTGGGGCAAGTCTCCTCAAAAGACTGAATATGCTCTAAATCAGATTTAATGCAGGACACAGAACTTTACAAGATTATCTGACAATCTCTGCCTATAGAATCAAATATAGAAGAATGCAAGACATCTGCCTGCATGCTGGAGAGCTGAAGAATCCAGCTGAAAGCCTGGAGCCCATGGCAATATCCTCTTAGGTCAGTATGAGGAAGCCCAGGAATCTGCAATGGAAAAGCCCAAGGGCCAGTTCCTGGAAGCTGAAGTGTCTGTTCCGAAAGGCTGAACAGCCAAAAGCCAGGAGAGGACACCCAAGGCAGAGGTGAAGATTTGTGTTCTTCCAAAGAGAACCACAGCCATCCTCTGCAATGGTAAGGACCAGAGCTCCTCCGAAGAGAAAAAATCAGCTGCAACAAAACTCTTCCAAGGAAAATCAGCATGAAATTCACCCCTTGCGTTGCCTTTTTATACATTTCTGACAACAATCCTCCTTAAGTGGGTCTTCCACACCCAAAATCACGCTGACTCAATTTGGCTGAGTGTTTCCCACTCAAGTTGGCAATTAATTAACCACTGCACCTGCTTATTATTTACATTGTGTTCTTTGGACACAGAGATACAAGCTTAAGCATTAAATTTTGTATCCTCTCAAGAAAAAATTTAAATCGTTATCAAATATTATCTAGATTTTGCCCTCAACCCCCCACACCCTTGAAAGTTTGATTTTTTGACAGATATGAAGAATTTTAATATATTAGTACATGTTTGCTGTGCATAATGATTGCATCCATTGTGGGGATTTGGTACATTTGTATGACACATCTTAATTATTCTTTGTCTCCCTGTCCTCCCTTCTCTTGCCCCTCCCTCCATTTCTTGGAAACTCTAAATTAAGATGATAGTGTACACATTAGTATACACATTTAATTAGCATACAATCAAAACTAACAAATTATTATCCAATGACAGAGAGGCACAATTTGTACAAAACTCTGTGACATTTATGATGCTTACAATTTTTCACTTCATTTTCTGGAGTGATATCGAGTTTCTGCCAAACTCTATTTTGTCCAGGCACTTTTGGCTAGTATGCATTCATGAGTCAGTTCACAGCAAAGAGACAAAAAACAAAAAATCAATCAATCAAAATTTTAAATTCAACATAGTAGTCTCACAATTCTCACATGGCAATAGGATTAATTCACCCAGTCCAGAGGTGAAGCAAGCTATCTTGTCAAACATGCAATTCCCAAATTACCCTCTGAAGCTGAATAAAACATGGAGAAGCACTCAAAAACAGAGGTATAGGTAAAAACTTCCTGAAGAGCACACTAATAGCACTGGAGACAACAACAAGAATCAATAAACAAATATTTGCCACATTGAAAAGCTCCTTTGCAGCAAATGAAAAAATTAACAGATTTAAGAAATAGGCTACAGAATGGGAGAAAATCTTTTTCTAGCTACTCTTTAAACAGAAGATTAATATCTAGAATATATAAGGAATTCAGAGTTGGGTATGGTGGTGCATGACTGCAATCCCAGCACTCAGAAGACTGAGAAAGGAGGGTCATTACAAGTTCGAGACCAGCCTGGGCTACAAAGTGAGCTCAAGTCCAGCCTGAACTACATAGTGAGACCCTGTCTCAAAAAGACAAAAATAAATTCAAAAAACGATACAAAAAGATCAACAAATGGACACATGAATTGAAATGACACCTCTTCAAAATAAGCACGAATGGTCAAAAATTATATAAAAATGCTTGACATCTTTAGCCATTAAGGAAATGAAAATAAAAAACACTACACTGACATAGTATCTAGTCATACAGAATAATTATCATCAAATATTAAAAAAACACAAACTGACAAGGATGTGAGGAAAAGGAATACTTCTACCATTTTGGAGGGAATATGAATTAGTATAACCGCTGTGGAAATCAGTATGAAGTTTCTTCAAAAAACTAAAATTGTAGCTGCCATTTGACTCATCTATAGGAGTCCTTGGTATATGCCCAAGAGAATTAAAGTTGCATGCTGGAGTTACGTACTGCACGCCAATGTTTCTGGTAGTTCATTTCACAGTTGCTCAGCTGTAGAAGTATCCTAAGTGCTTAGAATAATTTTCAGCCACAAAGAAGAGCAAACTTACGTCATTTGTGGGAAAATGGATGGAACCAAGGGATCATCATGTTAATGAACTAAGTCAGACTCAGTCAAATATTGCATGTTTTCCCTCATAGGTAAAATCTAAAAAAATGTTTACTTATAGAAAGTAAAAGAGATGGCACAAAAGCGGAAAGCAGACTCAGTGAACAAGAAAGGAATCATGTGAAAGGAGGGAGTAAGGGAGTGAAAGTGATCGAAGTGCATTGCACACATGCACGAATAGGTGAAACAAAAACTCATTGCTCTGTATGAATAAAATTTTAAAAAGTGTACATGTGACAATCCAAAAATTCAATCAATAAAAACTGTAGGATGATTTTTAAAACTCCCAAGTAACCCAGGTTACTTTGGTTGGAATTTCCCACCTGAGATTCTCTGTGAAAGGTCTGCTGCTGTCCTTGCTCCTCCACCAGAGTCTGTCTGCATGGCAAACGCCTCTTCCCACATCACCCCAGCATGTGTGCATCATGCAGTTGATGGAGATTTATGGAAAAGCAATAGATTCTTAAAATTATGTCTCCAAGCTTTTAATGCATTTATTTTTCCATATTTCTATCTTTATGATTTTGATCTGATTGTCTCTTAGTTTCACTCTGGCACCTAATGGAAGTGTTTGAGAGTGATTATGTGTAGACACTGAATATTGAGAGATGGCTGATGTAGAACATGCTGATTAAAAATAAGTCAGGATAGTAGTAGCATACTTTTCTAAAAGATGGGATCCATTCTAATTGGACTCAGTAACTGTTTAAAATTTTGCTATACTAAATTTTGTTAAATATTTCCCAAACTTTCTAAAAATCTTTTTCCTCTAAACATTTTTTTTTACCATTTCCTCTACTGATAATACATTAATTAGTATTTAGGGTTTTGAAAAAAGACAACGGACTGGGTAAAATTCAGTATTGCAAAGAAGATACAATAGTTCCTCTTTATCATGAGCTCTCTCATCCTATGGCCAACTGCAGCACAAATATAGTGTACTACATGGAAAAATGTAGAAATCAACAATTTACACATTTTACATTGCACACTATGCTGAGTAGCATGATGAAGTCTCACACCATTCCATCCTGACCCATCTGAACCTGAATCATGCCAGTGTGCAGTACAACTGCACCGTGTGTGCTACCAGCTGCTGGTCCAGTGATGGCAAACTTTTACAGATTTCAATGATAACAATCAGCCAGCTGTAGCACACAAGCCATAGATTCACCATCACTGGGTTACTCACTCAGAAGCCCTCTCAGTTACCAGTTTAACTGTCCTAGGAGAACAATGTTTGTATTCAATATCCCTTTTTTGTCATTGGGCCCAAAATGCAAGCATACTGATGATGGTGATATAGGTATTTCAATGTGAAGCTGGAAAGTGCTTATAATAAATAGAAATGAGGCTGAGTAGAGACCCTGACTTCAATCTCCAGGGCAGGAACTGGAGGGAGACAGGGCAAAAGAGAGACACATCTCACTACTTATTATAGAGAAAAATAATACAATGAGGTTAATAAGATCTATGGTAAGAATGACATTTGTTTTTTTTTTGTTTATTTTAAGACAAGTTTGGACTATGTAGTTCAGAATGGCTTTGAATGCAGTATGTGACCCAGGCTTGCCTCAAACTTGCAGTGATTCTCCTGCCTCATCCTCCTGAGTGCTGGGATTACAGGCATGTGCCACCATGCCCAGCCTAAGAACAACTCTTCTATTCATGAAATTATGAAGAAAAAAAACATGCTAGTTTTTTTGTTGTGCCTAAAACTGCAAACTCTATGGCCACAATACGTGAACTCTGTTAAATTTCAGCTTCAACCCTACCCATGGTTTCAGGCACCCCAGGTTTCTAGAATGCTCCTAGGGCATGGCAAGTATTATGCATAGATAAGTATAATGTATTGTGCACACTTCGCCACACTTCTTCCTATTTCTGTTCCTTTTCCACTGTGACCTTTTTGCACCTGGACACTGCTTCCCTCTTCCATTCCACACCCAGCATCTCCTCTGAGAATGAGGTGCATCCATCTTGCTTTCTAGGGCTTCTTTTCATAGGTCATCTTGTCCTGACCCAAAATTCCTTCGTCAATGCCCTTCTCAGGGCAGCTTTTACGTCCTTGTTCCTCAGTGTGTAAATGAAGGGGTTCAGAGTGGGTGTAACAATACCATAGAAGAGAGCCATGATCTTGCCTCTGTCATGAGAATAACTGGAGGGAGGCTGCACATACATGCTGATGGCTGTGAAGTAGAAGAGGAAGACTACAAGAAGGTGAGAGGCACAAGTGTTGAAGGCCTTCCAGCGACTCTCCACAGAGCAGATTTTCATCACAGCCTGAGCAATGAGTATGTAAGTCCCCAGGATGAGGGTGAGGGGTACCAGTAGTAGTAGAGCCCCCAGGACATTGAGCTCAGCTTCATTCATGCTAGTGTCAGTACATGCCAGTTTCAAAAGGGCAGGGACTTCACAGAAGAAATGGTCTATTACCCTGTGTCCACACCTTGGGACCACCACTGTGAGAGTGGACTGCACAAGGGAGTTTGCAAAACCACTTGCCCAGGTCCCAGCAGCCATGTGGATGCACCGTTTCTGATTCATGATGACTGGGTAGTGGAGGGGCTTGCAAATGGCAGCATAGCGGTCGAAGGCCATGATGGCCAGAAGTATACATTCCGTGGACCCCAAGGCCAGAAAAATGTAGAGCTGGGCAACACAGCCCCCGTGGCTGATGGTCTTTTCTGGTCCCCTCAGGTTGATGAGCATCTGTGGAACGGTGCTGGTGGTATAGCAGAGGTCTAAAAGGGAGAGATTTGAGACAAAAAAGTACATGGGGCTGTCAAGCTGGGGATCCAGGCGAGAAACTAAGATGATGGATATATTTCCAAATAGGGCAAAGATGTAGGCCACCAGAAAGATGATGAACAGTGGAGTTTCTAGCCAGGGTCGGTCAGAAAATCCCAGTAAGATGAAATCATCCAGTGAGCTCTGATTGTTGATCCACATTTTAGCACTGATGGACAAAATTTTACCTGAGACATTTATCTAGAAATTTCTTATTAGGGATCAGTATGTGATCAGAAGAAGCCACTGAGAATGAGAGGCCAGAGATGATGAAATAGAACTCTTTTTTGCACTATTGGAATCTTTATCTCAATGACAAAATTGATGTCCCTCACCTCTATATTTTGATTAGGGCAAAATTTTGAGTCAACATTGTCCATGTAAACTAGAGATGACTGAGAAAGGAACAACATGGATGAGATGAGAAGTGTCGCTTACATAGTAGATGCCTTCTGCTCAGCTATTCACCTCTGGATTTGGACATCTCTCCAAACAGTTTTAATGGCACTACCATCAAATCTGTATGTTGCGATCATTTCATAATTATAATGGAGTGTGCATTGAAAAAAGCTGTGAAAAGCAGAGTTTGTCCAAAGCAGGAGGCAGGAAGCACAACAGGAAGGGGGTACATAGCCATGGCTTCCTGGCCTGCTTGTCCTATCACGCCAGCCCTGGCTAAGGCAGCACAGGACAGAGCACTTGGTGATCAGTGCCTGAGTGCCAGGGCTCTGCACGTTCCAAGTTTGAATGCTGTTGCTGCTCAGAAAGCTAAATACATAGAGAAAGTCAACAAAGCAGTCAGTCAACAAAGCAAGTTAATGCTTGCTGTGTACATGCTACTATAAAATGTCTGGATATACTTGACGGAATTTTATTCTCTGAAAAGAATCAGCAGAAAGGGCTTAAATATGTATACCCCTGAAATTTGGTGCTGTATATGAATTTCCAGTCCTCCAGGATTATCAACATGTACAATCTTAAATATTTCTTGCTTCTTTTGTTCTCACATTTATTGTTTGCTTGTGCTATTTCTGCTAGCTAAGGGGTCTCCGTCCCATCCTCCCACCCTCTTCTAATGCATGCAATTATTTTACAATATGATTGCTGCAAAATAACTCCAATGACCAATATCTCCATTCTCTGCATCCCTAAATGTATTTTCTTTAGGCCTGTATATAGTAAACTTATCTTGAACTTTCAACTGATTGACTATAAAAGGCACATTTTCCTTTTTCTTAAAATCCTAGGAATTCTATTTGCTATATATGTAAACTTAGAAATGTTATTTAACCTTTTTGAGCTTCAATATTCTCATTTTTCAATAAGCATTATTATACTCATGTCATGGAACTCATGTACAGATTAAGTGACATAATGTAAATTACTAATACAATTCAGCTCTTATATATACATACTTCAACAATTATTAATTACTTACCAATTATGATACTTCAAATATACTGTACTTTGCTTATTTCTGTACACCTATGCATAGTGTGCAATAGTGTCATAATAAGCAATCAACAGATTCCAACTAAGAAGGTGAGTGTGATGTGCCTGCCAGGAGTCAACCCAGGGCCGTCTGACCACTGATGCTCCTGGTTGGTCCTGCACTGGACTCTGATAAGCTTAAATTAGGATCACTGCTGGATGCAGATGCATCATCTGCAATATGAGATTAGTATGAGTGAATTGAGAGACAGTGAGAAAAGATGGAAAGAAGCATTTGCCTCACCACTAAAACAGTAATCAAATACAAACTGGACTCTATTGGGCCGGGGATATAGCTCAGCATCATAAGTGACTGCTTAGCAAGCTCAAGGTCCTGAGATCAATTCCTGGTATGTAAAAAACAAAAACAAGCACTGGACTCCATATATACCCATTCACTATTCAAGTCTCTTCATTTTGTTTATAGAATTGCCATTCTGGATGATGCTTGCACATGCAACCAGGGTCCAGTCTCCAGTAACAAAATACCCACAATCGTTTTGGTAGAAGTGGAAGGTAATTATTCTCACTGAATTGCAATTTCCTGTGTCATTCAAGTTGTCAACTGGATCGATTCCACGGGATCAATTCTATAATTTCTTTTATCATATCTGTCCATTAAGTCTATAACAAAAACATTAAAACAGACACCCCCAAAACAGATAAATGTTCTATGACCTGCAGCCTTTAAACTGGTATTTCTCCTTACACTGCTCTCTGATCTTCACTGTCCTAGTTGTGTGGAGAGCAGTCTTTCTTTCATTCAAATATGTTCATGTACATCTCACACAAATATTATGTTCTAAATTATGTATTAATTTATTTTTATCATATATTTTTATTATTTCATATTTATAGTACATAATGATTACATTCATTATGGGAGTTTGCACCTGTACATAATATATCTCAATTCTTTTTTGTCCCCTTCTCCTCCGCCATGAAGATGGCTAAACTTGAGTCATTTGCAGGAACATGGATGCACCTTGAGATCATAATTTTACGTGAAATATATCAGATGCACAAGTTTAATTGATGCTTGGTTTTACTTATATGAGAAACTGAACAATTATTTTATAATGGAGTAGTAGGCCTCACAGCCTCATACAATAATAGCTTGAGCCGTGTGGACATACACAGCCAAGCTTCTTAATTCTGCTTGTGCTCTTGCAGCTGTGAAACTCACTGGTATCCCCCCTGCAAGGGTCATCTCTAGATTTTCTGCTCTTCCTTCTTTACTGATTCTTCAGAATACTGAATGGTAATTCCCTTCTAATATGTGTATACATGAGATTTTCCTTTTTTTACTTGGCCTGGTCTCCAGACTAGACTGAGTACACACTTTTCAAGACTAAGTACATGATTTGTAGAAGCAAAATTATATGCAAAAGATGCTGAATATTCATTGCAGAGCAACTACTTTGAATTTTACTGAAAATGGCAATAATGAAACTTTTCCTTTAGTGTTCTGATATATTATCTATGATAATCTCGCAATCATTATTTCTTTTCAACTTTGACTTCAGTTTCACAGATATTTTTTCACAATTTAATGCAGATTCATAACTAATTTTCACATTCCAAACCCAATAGGCCAAAGCAGGAGTAAATGTGCCTTATTTTATCTTTAAACATTTTCAGGATTTTATTGCTAATACAAAAATTAATACAAGTAACAATCAATGTATTATTTATTTTAATTAGAAAAAAATAACAGGCTGTGAATATGTCACCTGACAACATTGTATCTTGATTTCCTGAACTAGATAATGAGATGAAAAATATTAGCATTAAGAACCCATAAAACATTCAAGATTAATCATGAATTTCCTTTATAAATAGAGAAAAAATCTACATAATAAAATTTATAATGTAAAGAGGAATAAGCGGCAGCAGCAATACAAACAGGTTACTTGCATGATAAAACTACATAGGAATAACTAGAAATTTCCAGGTGCCTGTGACCTTTTGTGGAAAATAAAGTTGGATATTTTCTTGAGACTTCTTTTTTAAACACAGCTGTCATCTTTATAATGCCACTCCTTCCAAACTTGTCCTACCAATTTCTTTTTCCTTTTATTCATCCTGGGCCTCAGTTGTTAGGAATATTGTCTTGAAATATGGTTTTGTATAATTTTATGTTCCCAAAGAAATAGGGTAGATATAATTGCCAACTGGTTAGAGGGTTATAATAGAAATAGATAAAAATTTAATGTTGAAAAACTTACATTCAGAAGGAGACTTGTAATAGCAAAATTACATTTATTTATTTATTTATTTATTTATTTATTTATTTATTTATGTTGGTGCCAGGAATCAAACTCAGAAACTCACTCTTGTCAGGCAGGCACTCTGCCACTGAGCTATATGCCTGGCTCAAGATTAATTTTAGAAGAACATCCCTTAATTGGGATTCAAGTAATTTCTTATCCAATTCTTGTAATGCTAAAC
>RJWT010013918.1:0-21448 GCA_004365215.1 Cuniculus paca
TAAACAGCATTAGCCACTAAAGGGAACCCAGGCTCCCCGGGTAAACAGCTGATATCAGATATAAGGTAGATGTACGAGATGAAGCTGGGATACTGGGTTGAGTCAGAAAGCAAAGAGGTCAAAGACACTGTGGTTATGCATAAGTCACAGGAACCAACTCAACTGCCCTCCCATTGGCCAAAGATGGTACAACTTCGGTATCAAAAAAAAAAAAAAAAACAAGGGGATAGATCCCTTGCAAATGGGGAGGGGTTCAGGAGACCAAAGGGAGGGGAGAGAGGGAAGGGAAAGGTAAGTAAGAAGAACCAAGATATGCCACACACAGGAACCTAACAACCTCAATGGATGCACACATTGTATGCCACAAACGCGTAAGAATGAAAATGAGGAAAGGGGATTAAGAGTCAGAGAAAGACAACTGAGTAGGAAGGGGGAAGGGATTTTTTAAAATGTGTTTTATTATGTACATGTAACTATCCCCAAGAAGTATGTAAGCTTTATGTACTGAAAATACATACTAATAAAATAATTTTAAAAATATAGCACAAAAAAAGGCGTAACATGTTCAAGAGAAGAAAACACATCAATTACATCAAACTCCATTACATTAAAATAATACCCATACAACAGAAAATTAAACTCATAACTAAGCCCTGGAAGTTGCAGGGGTACCAACTTACTATTTTAAAAGCTTTTAAGAAAAAATTGAAGCACACACCCTGACATTCCTGTGTGAACTGTGTTTCAGAAAATGTTTTTCTTTAGTCTCAGTAATTAAATGCAGGAGAAATGAAAAAATTAGATTACCATTCTGAAATTCCTAGGGAACAGTAGATAAGATCACCACTAATGAAACAATAAAACTGTTAGGTGAAAAGTCAAGGAGGAGTTGGGTGTAGTGGTGCATGACTACAATCCAAGCACTCTGGGAGGCACAGAGAGAAGAATCTCAAGTTCAAGCCCACTTAAGAGATTTCACAAGGCCCCCATCTCAAAATAACAAGTGAAAAAGGAATGGGGATATAGCTCATTGCAAAGTCCCTTGGTACAATCCTCAGCACCAAAAAAAAAAGGGGGGGGGTGCAAGTCAACAGGGAACATTTATAGCAGACAAGGCTGCCAATCCACTGTTCAATCTTAACATCACCAGAAGTCAGAGAACCGAATTACGCCTGCTGGCATGAGCACTACTCTGAGGCAGTGACTGCTGGACCTAAAAAGTTACACAGGATAGAAAATATATTCACCAATACTAGGAGAATGTAATTAAGCAAGTCCAAAATACAAGAAATTCTAAATTATCCAGTACTGTCAACAAATAAAAGGCAGGCCAAAATGGAGGGTGGATGAGAGACAAACATATCAACCAAGTGCAATTTGTGGATTTCCCCTGCATCTGGATTTGAATTAACCATCTCTAAGTGACATTTGGAAGACAAAGGCCAAATACTGAACATGAAGAAAAAAATCAGTATCAAAAATTTTGCTGGGTATAAAAATATGTACTAGGTGTAAAAAGGCAGAATGTCCTTATCTGTTAGATATACACTATATAAGTACCTAGGTTGTTTAAAAAATGCTGTCTGGAATTCACTTTCAAGTACTCCAGAAACTGGTGTTGTAGCAAACACCTCCATCTCAGCATGCAGAAGGCTAAGGCAGGAGGATCATTAATTAGCTGAAAGACAATCTGGTCTATGTAATGAGATTGAGGCAAACCTCGACTCTGTCTCAAAAACAACAAAAAGTGGCAGAGGAGCACAAAACAAAACACGGAAAACGCTGGTAACTGCTGACACCGGTTGATACTGATGTTATTATCTCTATTTTTGCTTGGGGGTTATTTATAGAAATATATGACCGTATTTACACACATTTAGGGCGGGAGGCTCTCTGTGTTATGCAGGGCAATCTCCAACGCCTCAGTTTAAGTAATCTTCCCGAGCATCTGGGATTGCAGGCATGCACCCCATGCACTCGGCTACAAAGAACATTTTTGTCCTAGAAAGGAAGCCATCTTCCTAAACAACGAAATTAAAACGACATCACTTATCCCTTACATTTTTACTAGACTTCTTCCACAGCACTTACACAGAAAGCCTCCCTTCTTCCTTAGGACTCAATTCCATTCTGCTCTGAACACCGCCTGCTCACGTGATAAAGAGGACTGCTTACCCTGAGCTTGTAGAAGTTTGAGGGTAGCTTCAGCTCTGGCTCTAGCTTCTCTCTGGGATTTAGTTAAAAGTTTCCCTTCTTTTTTCAAGCGTTCTTTTCTTTCCTTTTCTTTTTGCTTTTTCCTTTCTCTTTTTTCTTGTTCCAATCGTTCCTATGAAAGTATATGCATCAGATGAAAACTGTATTAGCTTAATGAAATACAAAATTCAAATGTAAACAACTCAAACTTTAAAGCCTCTAAGATACTCAAAGCATTGTGTTAGGAGACTCCAAATAAAATACTTTTAATATTGTACACTATTATTAAACAATGAGTCAACTGGTGATAACACAAACTTCTGCTCTACATGAGAAAATAATTAAATGATGAACAGAAAGTCCTAATTTATATCAGAATAATAATGTAACTAAACTGTTACAGGACCAAGAATGTTTTGCATTAGAAGATTACAAATATTTAACAGAATAGAGATTTTTAAGCTAAGCAAAGTGTCAGCATTGTCAACTTCATGAAAAACATACCTCTTCTTTCCGCTTGGCTTCTAACTCTTCAAGTCGTTTTATGCGTTCCTCTTCTTCTCTTTTCTGTCTTTCTTCTTCTTCTTTAAGCTTAGCCAGAGCTTCTTGCATTGCTTTAACAGTAGCTTTGCTAGGTCCTTTTTTCTTCTCTTTCTCTTTATCTTCCTTTTCTGTTTTCTTTTTCTTCTTATCCTTCTTCTTTTTATCTCCTTCATTGTCATCTAGCAAATAAACAAAGGCAAAATAATTTTTCTTATGGCAGAACTAAAGGAGCAAAGCTGAAGTCCTCAGAGGGCTAGGTCTGCGTGCACTGAAGCATGCTGAGCACCTGGAAGACTACAGTATAGCACACATCTGCCTGCTAAGAAGCTACAATGCTGGAGTCGAGCTGAGTTGTTCTGATGAATACAAGTAGTCAGAAGCAAGAGGGCAATACTTTATCTCAGTCTCTCTTAATCCACAGTACCAGGGCAGGGTGGCTTGCAAACACTTGTCTGAAATTCTGAAGAACAGAATGAACTAACTCTCATTTAAATTCTGCAGTTAGCTTCACTAGGGGATGACAAGGATAATGTCCACTGTGAGAGACTATGAGAAGAACAAAATATGTAAATACAGTGGTGTACACAGTGGTCCATCATTGCAATTCCACCTACTACAGAGGGTGAAGCAGGAGGACAGCAGGTCTGAGGCCAGCCTAGGCAACTTAGTGAGAACTTGTCTCAAAATAAAATTTAAAAAGCTGGGGATGCAGCTCCATGGTAGAGCGCTTGCTTAGCATGTGTGAGGTCCCACGTTTAACTTCCACGACCACAAACAAAAACAGATACAGATAGATAGAAAATGAATTAGATTTGAAGAACTCTGAAGAATTAAAAGTTCTCAAACTCCTTTCGTGGTGCTTCTCTGCAGAGATGCCCAAATAAAACTTTCAATCATTACACAGCTACATCGTCATCTCTATTACAAGTTTTTTAGTCTAAAGAAAAACTAAATTTTAAGATGATACTCTTTCCATGCAAACTGTTGCATATCTACCTATTTTAATACTAAGTATGGAGGAGATTAATTAGAATGTGTATTTTTTCTTAGCTAGTTCTAATAAAAGAACATGGTTCATTATCACTTGGAAAATATTAACCGGGCCAGGGATCTAGCTCAACAGTTCAAGTGCTTGCTTGGTAAGCACGAGGTCATGAGTTCGATCCCTGGTATCAAAAAAAAAAAAAAAATGTTAATCGATTTTGGTACATTAATCTTACTTTTCTATTTCATAGATTGACTTGAGTTTTAAAAGACAAGAAAGAATTTAAAAATATTATTTGAAGGAAAAATAAATTTTTCTTTAGCAACTTAACCTTGACTTATTGATTGATTGATTTATTGACAGGGTCTCGCCATGTCAACCAGCCTGGCCTTAATTAAATTCATGATCCTCCTGCCTCCAAAGCAGTTGGGACTATAGGCCTGCAACCTTGCACCCAGCTTAAACAGTCTATTAATGGCAAAAAACCATTTTTGCAAGGAAGCTCTGTAAAACACACAGTGTGCACAGAAACCATCTGGACGATAATTTTATACTGTGTATAAAACTATTGAGAGTGGAAATCACTCTTCTGAGGAGAGAGTGGCACTGGGGATCGAACCCAGGTGCTTCGCTTAGCCCTTCTGAGACAGGTCTTGCTAAATTGCCCAGGCTGGGCCTAAACTTGCCGTCTTTCTGCCTCAGCCTTCTAGTGTGGTAGGATTACAGATATGCATGCACCACCAGGCCTGGCTGTTTTTTTTGTTTTGTTTTGTTTTGTTTAAATTAAGAAGTGAGGTCTGGCTGTATGGTCCAGGCTGGCCTAGAACTCCTAGGCTCAAAGCAATCCTGTGTCAGCCTCCCAAGTGCATAAATTGGCACTGCACTGGCTCTTTAGATGTAATTTTTAAAAGGTTCCTATAATTAAATTCTTTTATAAGCAAAGACAAATAACAAAATGACTCGAAGGCATAAGGATCACAGCTTAAGAGTCTGTAAGGATCAAGAGGCCCCTCGGCACTGCGAGGCTCTTGGAGGGCACAAGCATCGGTGCCAGGGACATGGCAGTGGCTGCACCTGAGGGTGAACGGAAGCAGATTAACCCTAAGCATAGAAATCCTATCTGGCCGACAGATTTCAAGTAAAAAAGTTAAACTCAAAAGTGGGGAACTCTAAAAAACAAACAAAAAAAAGTCAAGAGCCTTTGCACTTCTTGCTGTGACCACATCACCAACCTTCTCCAGCCGTGGGCATCTCTCCTTTCTCTGCAGAGGCAGGGGCGGCTCCGGCATCAGCAGTAACTTTGGATCTGACAGCTTCCTCTTCAGGCTTTTTCTGAGGTTCTTTTTGTTTACCCTGATCCTTTTTACTCAACTCTAACTCTTCTTTTTCTTTCAGTTTCCGCAGTTTTGCTTTTTCTTCGTCTCGCTTCTTCCTCTCACGCTCTTTCTTTTCTGCCTTCTTTTGGGCCACTGTCTTAATTTTGAAGGAAGAGTCGTCCTCTTCATTCCCACCATCGACATTAGGACCTGGCTTATTTTTTTGATTTTTTTTTTGTCCTTTTCTAGACTGCAAAACTTCATCAGCCTCATCACCACTTTCACCTGAAGAGTTCATTCTGGAAGGCTCTTTGGTTCTTTTACTGTGCTCATCATCCTCGTCTGAGTCGTCCCACTTTTTATTAGACTTCTGAGCTTTCCCTTTAGCTTTTTTAGAAAGTTTATTAAAATCATCATCATCACTCCCAGAGTGTATTTCCACTTTGGGTTTTGCAGTCTTTTTTGACTTTGAATCTTTATCTTCTGATTCTTCACTATCGTTATCATCAAAACTTTGTTTTCTGCCCTTCTGTCCTTTCTTTTTTTTATCTTGTTTCATGGTGGATTCTTCTTCATTGTTTTCTGTTGGCTAGAAAGTTTCCACTGTTAGAAATATGAACGGAGTTATCTTCCAATCATAAAAGTAACTGAGACCCCTTAAAGAGTCTTGGGATTTGCTAAGTACACATTTAAAATAGATAGATAGTAAATCACATTTAAAGCCTCTCAAAATAATTTCAAAATAAGGTCTTTTCAAAAGAACACAAAATTCGACTAAGGTCCAGAAGCTAGTCCGGGACTCTCATGTCTCACATTCACTACACATTTCAAATTGCAGGTGCTCTGAAACATTTACTAACTTCAAATGGCATAGGAAACATAAGCAGGAGACTGAAAGAAAAAAAATAGCTGTCACTGTCCCGTTACTCTGAGGCTCATCTAAACTCAAAGGAGGAAAAAACACAGAAAACTGAAGATGGAGATGTGAGATGCTACCTTATCACCAAATGTACCAGGTTTTATGAACAGGCAACACACTATTAAATATCTTTAGAGTTCCACATAAAACAGCTTTATATCTGTGAAAGGTGTTAAAATACACTATTTTTTTTCCTTAAAATTGTTTCCCCTTTAGGAACCCGATTTTATAGAAACTTTTAACTAACATATCTACATTTATAAGTGTTTCCAAATGCAGCTCCCAGAACCAGCATTAAGAAGCATAAACAGAACATAAACCCTGAATGAATAACAATCTTTCACCTTCACCGCAACAGTTTCTCTGTCCGCTTTGATGCCTTGAGCTTCCAAAGACAATTCTTCCAGTTCTTTCAGAATATCATCTTCACTAGAAAAAGCAAAAAAAAATTTTTTTTGAAGCATTGGAATAGTTTATTAAGAAAATCCAGTACCTAAATTAATAAAAATAAAATATATTAAAAATATACTCACTCAAAGTCCTGCTTCTTTTTCTCTTTTTTCTTTTTCCCCTTTGTCTTTTGAGGTTCCTGTTCTTTGGCAGCACCAGCTCCTTCTATTTCTGCAGCCAAGGCATCAAGATCAATGTCATCCTTGGCACTGAAATGAAAATAAACAAGACCTACATGTTATCAGGAGCACATAATTTAGTGCCTTCACGCACACAGAAATGCTTGTCTTTCTAACCTTTTGTGCCTACTGCCAGCACACTGCCGTTTGCAGGTTCCTTCAGGGCAATGTGAGTCTCTATCAGCCCCCTGCATCTACTTCCAGTTTCTGGGTCATACTCAAATCACACAGCTGCAATGAAGAAGTCCAGAAAAAAAAATCTAGCTACCTGAGATTAACTTTTTGGGAAACCAAAGTCATTTTAAGTACTACATGGAGTACTACATTATTTGCAAAGCAGATAAAACAAGTCTTATTCCTTAGCTATCAATAACATCTAACTGAGCCTTTGTGCATCTTTATTTGGAATAGCAGAAATTATGAAGTTGGAAGGAACTTGAGACCAACTGTCTATTACCTCATTCTATCAATGGGAAAACTAAAATGCACAAAGACCACTTTCAGAAACACAGCTACACATCTACACCTACACGAAATGCATGTGGCTCACTAAGTAAAACACATAAAACCACCAAACAGCCAGAAGGAAACCTGCTCACAACTTTCCTCGTTTTCATTAGGGTTCTACCTCGTAAGGTCCCCACCTAACCATATTGTTTAAGGGAACCAAACTAAGTTTCAGTTAAAATCTACAGAAAATCAAGATGGTCACTCAGTCTGAAATGAACAAACAGAAAGGGTAGACAAATCCAATTGATGGACAATAAAAAACCAAAGAACTCACAAACCAGAGGGGTGCCTTGCAAAAAACTGTTATTTTGGTAAAGAGAATTTCTAAAAAAAATACCGAGTGATTGATTTTCTAACTACATAATGTGAAGATTATATAAAAGACATGGAAGGTATAAAATTTATCCTCAAGGAGCTTAGTAAGAGAGGTAAGACAGCAAACCAGAAAAACAGGAATTGTAAAACATTAAGTACCATGCAGCTTAATTGTAAATAGCTGGCTAGAACTGAAATATGCTTCCTATCATCCTGTACATGGTGACAGTGGGTGTGACACTGAACTGCCACACACTGGTAGCCACGTGCTACAAATCCAGGCTGGGAAAATCAGAGCTTCCCAGCAGAGTTCAGAGAAGCCCTGGAAGCCAAAGGGAAAGAAAAGACAGCCTGGAAAGGGGGACGTGCATATCAGGCACAGTAAGCATGGAAAAGCAACAGGGTCATTGGGGACAGTCAGAAGGCCCCCCAAAGGGGATCAGATCTTTGGAGACGGTTCCAGCATTAATGAATTTCCTGGTTCCACTCAAGAGATAGAGAAGCTAGAAAGGAGAACCAGGAGCTTGTCAGTGTATTTTTAGTAGTATTTCCAGGTGACTGTGGGCCATTTTTGAACCGCATTCTTTTTGTTGTTTTTAATGCAGACAAGGTAACTGAAGCACACATGTATTTGCCCAGGATTACACAAAAGACATGGGGCTTGTCACAAAGTCTGACTCCACAGTCAGTGGTGTTAAGTGGCAGGCTTGAATCTTGACTAGTTAGGGAGCAGGGAGACCAGGTTGGGAGATTCCTGTCAGAGTTTTCGATGACACAACAGCCCACTGCAGCATGCGGGCTCTAGGTTCTCCACCACTGTTCTACAGCAGCTGTGATGAGAAACAAGGAGCACTAAATTGGACCAGTGACAGGCAAAATGAAGATACGAGTCACACAAATACCATGCTGAATCAGCAACACTTAGAGACTAGAGGTACTGTATATAAATCAAGGAGGACTCTAAAGTCACATCAAGTAACAGGAAACTAAATCCAGCGCAGCCTCTCCCAGGAGCATCTCAGAAGGAATCTCTGCCGTTATTTTATACTAAAGTTGCTTCTGAGAACTGGGTGAGAGGGAAGGTTGCAGTTTGGTATCTGACTTCCAAAGCTTCGCCAGTCCTTGTTCCTACTATATTTTATATTTGCCTCATTAAAATAGTTGTAAAATCTCTTGTGATCAGCTGTATTTCCAGAGTACTCATTCAGGGAAATCTCTAAAGTAACAGTACATAAGATTATATTTGTATACCATTAACTCTGAAAGGCTTTTTCTAGCCAAAAAAAGATTAAAATTTTGAATGCTTATCATATCAGGCATTGTACTGACAAACTGCTAGACATACTATATATTATCAATTAATACTCATAACAATTCTATGAAGTTAAACTTCTAAATGATAATAAACTGGGCATGTGGTATACACCCTGCCCATCACTCTGGGAGGTTGAGGTAGGAGGACACAAGTTCAGGATCAGCCAGGACAATTTAAAAAGATTCAGCAAGAAATTGTCTCAAAATAAAAAAGAGAAGAGTTGGGGATGCAGCTCAATTTGAAGGCAATAGGTTCAATCCCCAGTACCACGAGTGAGTGAATGACAAAAGGCCACAAATCAGAAAATGACATACAAGGAACCCAAGCCAAATTCTGACTCTACTGTGTTCCCAGAAAATGAGAAGCAAGCTAGTTATCAAATTATTTGTTCAAAAAAATTTAAACATAGCTATAAAACCTACCAATCATAATGACTTAGTCTTAACTCTAATGGTTTCTAAAGTGCTCTTTCAATGTGTACTCAACTTCCTAGAGTTTTTATGGAAAGGCAAAAAAGACTTGACTAGTCAACAATAATGAAGAATACAGATGGAGTACTGGTGTGAGAAAACACATACGCATCAATGGAAAAGAAAACAGACAACTCAGAAATGAACCCACACAACTACAATGTATCTGAACTATGACCAAGGAGGAAGTGCAAGTCATGGAGAAAGGACAGTACTTCTACTATATGGTACTGGCACAATTGTGGGGAGGGGCCTCACCTTGAGTTTGGCAATCAGGTTTCAGGGAAAAAAAAAAGTATAACCCACAAAAGAGGAAAGTGTAACAGACTATTAAAATTTTAAAACTTCTGCTCTGAGAAGGATACTGATAAGAAAATGAAGACAAACCGCACTGGGAAAAGTACTGAAAATACTGTGCTACAAGATTTGTATCCAAAATATACAAAGAACTCTAGAAACTCAAGGAAAAAAAGATTAAAATACAGACAAAAGATCTGAAGTTACCCTGACAAACACAAACAGAAAAAGGAAACAGTGGACAAATAAAGCTCAATATCATTTTCATTAAGAAAGTGTAAATTAAAACAAAAAGACAGCATTACACACTTCGGGATGGCTCAAATCCCAGAAAGTGACAGTTAACAACTGCTTAAGAGAATGCAAAAACTTGACTGATTCTAGGCTTAGGGCAGGACACGGACAAGGTAAATATGCCTGAAGAATTTGTAAAATGTCAGAAAAAAAGTAACAAAGCCAAGAGAAGTATCAAAACACATACAACTTTGGGTCTATTACAAAAGGAGATTTGAACCAACTGAAAGAGCTTACAATGGCCAATGGACACAATAAATTGTTAAACAACATTATTAAATTATAAAGCAAAGTATAATATCCAAAAGTCTATACTGATATGAAATAAATGAATATATGAGGAAGAAACAAATGCGTGTAAAGGTTAAATTGTGCAGAGCTCTCCTCCCCAAAGAATACAATACAGAAAGATGAAGGCAAAAAACTTTACAGTGTAGAATCCTGATCAGCTCCATCTCAGACAAAAGATCAACATCAACATCAGTGAAATGCTGAAATCTGACAAACTACCATAATCAAGAGGAATCTACAGAGGGATGACTACTAAATCTAATGTGATATTCTATTGGAGATCCTAGAACAGAAAACAGGATAGTAGGAAAACTAAAGAAATCTGTAAAAACAAACAAACAAACCACAAATATGCATTTCAGTTAACAATATAGCAGTTCTTTAGTTGTAACAAGTGTAATAGGCTAATATGTGAATAGAGGAAAGGATGTGGGTTATACAGATACTCTATGTAATGGATATAATGGATATGGATAATGGGATATCCATATACTCCATACATGGATACTCCACATAATCACAGTATATTCTGTAATTTTAAAAACTAAACTTTATTTTTTTAAAAAACTAAAATGGGAAAACTGTTATCATTTACGTTCAACCCTAAGAAAATATTTAAATCAAAAAATTTACAGGACTTAAAAGAATATTACAGAATGCTGATGAAAGAAATCCAAAGAGATCTACATAAACAGAGGTACAACATGTTCACTGACCGAAAGACTCAACACAATAAAGATGACAATTAAAAAAATAACTTACAGGTTTAATGCAATTCCAATGAAAATCTCTCAAAACTTTTAGGACATAGTTAAGTATAGAAAAGAGGGCAAAGGCACTAAAATAGCTAGAAGTTTTATAAAGAAAAAAGATTAAAACACATCACTTTACCACACAGTTCAAGCCTTCATATGTAACTAATATAGCCAAAAGTATTACACTAGCATAGAAACAGACATAAAAAAATCAACAAAACAGGAGAAACCAAAAATAGCCCCAGAGAAGTTGGCCAACTTATTTTACAAAGACACAAAAGCAATTTGATATAAATAGAGTAGACTTTTTAACAAATGTGCTGGTATATCCATACATGTTAAAAAAAAAAAAAACAGTTAACCTCAACCCTCACTCCTTATACGAAAGTGAACTCGAGATACATAATGAACTTAAACAAAAAAGTTTTAAATGAAAAACCTTTTAGGAAAAATAAAATCTTTGGGATGCAGCATAAGCAAAAGGTTAATTTTTGAAATTTAAAGCATGAGTCAAAAAACTGAAATTCATCAAAATTAAAAACTGGCTGGGGCGTGGTGGCTCACGCCTGTAATCCCAGCACTCGGGAGGCTGAGACAGGCGGATCGTTATGAGTTCGAGACCAGCCTGGGCTATAAAGTGAGCTCAAGGCCAGCCTGAACAGCATAGTGAGACCCTGTCTCAAAAACACAAGGGCCGGGGATCTAGCTCAGCAGCCTAAGCGCCTGACTGGCAAGTGTAAGGTCGTGAGTTCAATCCCCGGTGCCACCAAAAAAAAAACAAAAACAAATAAAAAAACTTTGGCTGTGAGAAAGATCTTTGGGGGAATAGAAAAACAAGCTAGAGTGGAAGAAAGTTTTTTTAAATCACACACCTGAAAAAGAACTAATATCCAGAATATATTTTTAATGCTCAACAGTAAAAATCCAAGCAAGTAAGAAAGTAAGAAAATGGGCAACAGGCATAAAACACCAATATGGCAAATAAGACATTCCACGCCATTAGTCATTTAGGAAATGCAAACTTAAGTCACAGTGAGATATCACTATATACCAATGAATGCTGCCTCCAAAATAGTGATAATAATCAATGCTGGTAAGGCTACAGAGGAACTAGATCACTCATATACTGCTGGTAGAAACATAAAATGGTATGAAAACCAAGTTTTTTATAAAACTAAAAATGTACTTATCATACAACCCAGCAATCTGCACTCTTATACTTTTATTCCTAAGTAATAAAAATCTGTTTACAAAGGAACAAGTTTTTGTGCGTGGTTTATATTCAACAGCCAAAGATAAAACACAGCCTATGCGCCATTTATTTATTTATTTAATGCCTATTTGAGACAGGGTCTCGCCTTGCAGTTCAGGCTAGTCTTGAGCTCACTCTGTAGCCCAGGGTAGTTTTGAACTTACAATTCTCTTGCCTCAGCCTCCGGAGTGCTGGGATTACAGGCATGCGCCACCATCCCTCGACAACCCATGTGCCTTTTAACAGGTAAATAAGTTGTGATTCATTCCAATTCCACAAAACACTATTCAGCAATAAAATGGGATGAACTATAGATATGTGCAACAACTTAGCTGGAACTGAAGAGAATTAGGCTGAGTAGGAAGAAAGGTTACATATACTGTACATGATCCCATTTATACAAATCTTTGAAAGGACAAAATTTTTGAAACACATAACAAATTTGTGAGTATGTAGCAGGAAAATGGGTGTGGGGAAAAATGGACAACAAGACAGAACCTTGTAGCAATATCCTGCACCTTGATTACTGTAATGGATATACGTATCTACACACCTGCTAATACCGTACACAACTAAATAACACAAGTATAAATGAAACTAACCAAATCTGAATATTGTCAATAGATTTCATCAATATCAACATCTGGGTCATGATACCATAAAAGAGTTTTGTAAGATGTAACCACTGGAAACTGGATAAAGAGTAAACACATCTCTGTATCTTTTATAACTCCATGCCACTCCACAAGCATTTCCAAATAAAAAATTGCTTTTTAAAAAAAATTTATTAATAAAATGATGTAGAACTGGACCTCTTTGAAAATTTTCTTAAAACAGGGTATTTATTATGCACACAAGCATTTAATCAAGTTTGATGTTGGCTTCTGTAATAATTACATAAAAATCGTATGCAAAAATAAAAAAAGGGATAGGGAGAAATCTTGGTGGTACAGCACTTGCTTCATATGTGTGAGTTTCTGGGTTAAACTGCCAACACAAAAATAAAAATATTAAGAAACATTTCTCATTGAGGTCAATGTAACATAAGCATTTAAAGATACATATTACAAAATTGTTCACTGAAAAATAAGTAAAAAGAAAATCTCATGAGCCAAGCACAGTGGCACACACCTGTAATCTCAGCACTCAGGAGGCTGAGGTTGGAGGATTGTTGTGAGTTCGAGATCAGCTTGGGCTACAAAGTGAGCGCATGGCCAGCCTGAATTGCATTAGGAAACCCTGTCTCAAAAAGACAAAAAAAAAAGTGACTCTTTTTTAGATTCAGTGAGCAAACAGCTGATGTTGAAAATGTTGATGATCATTCTAAACACTTATCCCACATCTGATATTTTATTACCATCTAATTTTCCTGCTACAGTGCATATAGTATAATAGGAAGCTCCTGACAAGAGAGGTGACAAGCACAGCCTGCCAAACAGGAAAGGAAAGCTAAGCACACATGCTGTCAACACAAGCAAGACTCGTGTATGGAATATGCTATTGTCACGTGTGAAGACTGCCTTGGGTGTGACAACTGAAGCAAAGATTATTTCTGGGGTCGCGTTTTATTTGTATGCTTATTGTAGTTCACACAGAAATTTAATTGTTATATTTTAGATTTAGTAGGCAAACAGTTGATGTAGAAAATATTGATGTTCATTCTAAACACTCATTACATATCTGGTATTTTATTTTATTGATATTTCATCTTTCTGGTAAGTACACATTGTATAATATAGTAAATCATAAAACATAAAAAATAATTCATCAATAGAAATACTCCTAAAAAATAAATGTGGGCTTTATATAATCCCCAAAATGCACCTTTCAAAAGATTTACCATGACACCTCTAGGGTTTTAAGATGATCCCATCTCAGTCATCACCTGACTGCAACCAGAAAGCAAAAGCAAGAACCGCTTAACTGGAGATCAGGAACCCGGACACTGTAAAATGACTTGTGGAAGAAGAAAAAAAAAAATCCAAACCACTGGGAAGCGGGAAAGAACTGTCAGAAAAAATTACAAGCTACCAAGATGCTGGAAAGAATGCAGAGAAAAGAAAAGCAAGTTAAACTCTCTCCAGCTCTCATGTGTAATAACAGTAAGATGTGAGCTCGAAGCCAGGGGAGTATTTTGAGGAAGATCAATGACAATACAGTAAGTCTCTTACTATCATAATTTTTTAAAAATTTAGCTGGGCATAATGGCACGCGCTTGTAATTCCAGAACTCAGGACTGAGGTAGGAGGATCACCAGGAGTTTGAGGTCACACTGGGCTACCTAGTGAATTCAAAGCCAGCCTGAACTGAGAAACCCTGTCTTGAAAAATCAAGCAAGCAAGCAATAAAAACTTAGGGCATTTTTCGATCACACCTGATCTCTAAAACAATCCCTTCCAATTTACAACTTCCTCATGAAGTTTTGACTCCTTTAAAGGGATATGAAGTCATACTGTTATTACATTATACAATGGAATGCAAAAGTTATGTATTATTATTATGCCATCTTATTATTTCCACAAAATTCAACCTAATCTTTTATCTTCTAAATATCTGATACAGTGACAGGGGGAATACAAAAGCACACAAAAAGCATATGCATATATATGTATGTATAGCACACATGTATGTATATATAGTGTATATATTCAAAGTTTCTAAAAATTATAGAGTCCAATGTGTCGAAAGATCTATCTAGTTCAGCCTTTACAAACTCCAGTGGGGGTGGAGAGAAGAGAACACAGGGTTATGAGTACCACTAGTCCCATCTCCCAACTAACTTTTGGTTTCTGTTATGCTTGTTTTAATTTTTAATTTGATAATAAACATACTATCACAGAACAGTCACACAAGATTTTGTTTACAAATTCCCACTAGGTTGTTTCAGATTGATGCAAAGGATCACAACTAAATTAAACCTGCTTGCCAAGAGCAGGTTCTGTAATATAAAGCTCAAAATCTATAGTTCAAATCAAAAATGGTATCAGAAAACTTGAGCCCTTGCTAGTACTGAAATGCTGAACTCAAAAACATTGAGGGCACAATGGCACAAGCCCAGAGTCCCAGCTACTCTGAAAGCTGAGAGAGGAGGGTTATTTGAATCCAGCAGTTCAAAGCCAACCTGGGCAAGACGGTGACTCCATCTCAAAAAACAAACAAAAATGAAAAAGTCCATTATAGGAAACAATACATTCCCAATAGAAATGATCTTTTAGATAGATTCTGCTACTCAAAGTGTAATTTTAGAATGATTGTGTCACCTTGTCAAAAATGCAAAATCTCAGGCATTATCCTAGATCTACACAGTCTTACTGAATTAAAAACTCCATTTTACAAGCTCTCCAAATAAATAAAGTCTGAGAGGCATTAAGGTTCAACAAAGCAAGTCACCCTTCACATCAATGCTGCAAATCTAAACTTTACAAAATCTGACATGTTACTATTTGTGGGGTTGGGGGGAAATGATGATTGAACCCAAGAAAACTGGGCTACATCCCCAGCTTTTTCAATTTGACACGGGGTCTCACTAAGTCACCCAGGCTGGCCTCAAATTTGTGATCCTTCTGCCTCAGTCAGTAGCTGAGATTACAGGCCCATGCCACAACACCTAGCTATGGTTTTGTTTTTGTGTTTTTGTTTTTGGTGGCACTGGGGATTGAATCCAAGACCTTTATATTTAAGGATCTTTTGGGCTGGGACTAGTGGTACTCAAGATAGCTGGGGCTTGAGGCCATGAGTTCTTGACCAGCCTGGGCAATGAGCCAAACCTCGTCTTGAAAAACAAAAAAGGAATCTTTTGGGCTGCATAATTGCTTAAGAGATACAAATTTATACCTAATATGTGTCTGCAGATTACAAATACAAGCAATATTGACAAAAGTAGGCCAACATCATCAATAAATACTTGAAAGATATGTATGACTTATTGTATATTCAGAAATCACCAATCACATAGTATACTCACTAAAAATGAACTTGGTCTTCGCGTTCCACAGAAGTGAATCTGTTTCATGCTCACTGTTAAGTTATTATTCCCACCTAATTGGTATGAAATGTCATCACTTGTGTACAAATACAACAGAATATTATTCAGCTCTAAGTGGAACAAAATACCGATACATTTGATAACATGGATGAACCCTGAAAAGACTATACTAAGTAAAAGAATTCTGATATATATAGAAGGTCATTAGTAGCATGACTCCAGTTACATGACATTTTCTGAATAGGTTAAACTATCAGAAAGAAAGTAACAATGGCGTAGCCAAGAGGAGGAGAAAATGAAGAATGACTACTTAAAGAGCAAAGGACTTCCTTTGGGGGAGAAATGATTTAGAACTAAAATCATAATTACACAATATTCTGTGTGTGCTACATACCACAAAACTGTACACTTTAAGTGTCTAATTTTGTTAAGACAATTTCATCTCAAATTCACAAAACTGATGACACATTTCATACCGATCAGAATAGGAGAAATTAATATGCAACACTTTCTTCATCTTCAGAAGAGATTAGTTTGTAAGTGTGCAAGGAGTATTATTTGTCCTTAAATAATAACACAGAATGCAGCTGTCATTTATGAGCCTAGTAATTTCCTTCCATTTTAAATACTGATAGGCCGGGATAACTAAATTTTGAGAACTCAAAATAAGTTCAGAGACTGTGAAGATGTACACAGGAAAAGGGGCAATAATTTTTGAGATACCTATAATGAATGCATGACTTTTAAAATTTTTATAAATCACACCAAATGAAATGCAGTACAAACTGTGCAATGTGGCTTGAATGTATCAACTGCAATAGGCTATTTTGGAGCTTAAAGAGCAAATGTGAAATATGGACTGGATATCAGATTTTGGGGAATCTGTGTTAATTGTATTAGGTGGGACAAGGACAGTGTGGTTGTATAAGAAAGCACTTAGAAAATGTCTATAAAATAAGATAGTAAATATGAGGTCAAAAGCCAATAATGATTAAATTCAGGTGATGAGCCAGGCATGGTGGCGCACACCTGTAATCCCAGCATTCGGGAGGCTGAGGCAAGAGGACTATTGCAAGTTTGAGACCAGCCTGGGCTACAAAGTGAGCTCAAGGCCAGCCTGAACTGCATAGTGAGACCCTATCTCAAAAAGACATAAAAAAAAAAAGTTAAATCCAGGTGATGCATACACACAGGGGTTCGCTGTATGCTTGAAACAGTGTAAAAAATATTAAAGTTCAATTTAAAAAATTATGAGTTGCACAAACAAAAAGAAACTATGGGAAAAATAAAATTTCATAGCAAAAATAGGAAAATAACAATAGTTTATACACTGCATATTGTTATCTTCAAAGTAGTTACTCAGAGTACAAGATATAGGCACAAAAAATTCTCCAAACAATATTAGCACAAAACTTTCATTTCAGTGAACTAAGAGAAAGTAGTAGTATAGCTATCTTGTACATTTTTTTCTTCTTCCCTTCCTTCCTTTCCCCCTTCTCCCAACCCAGTTCCTCCTTTCTTTTGAACAATTTCTTTCCATTTTACAATCTCTATTGTACTATTTAGTCCTTACCCTTTCAGATTCTTACACCAAGGAGACAGTACAATGTTTACATATGTGAGTCTGATTTATTTCACTTATGAGTATGGTCTCAAGTTTATTCTTCTTTGTGGTTGAGTAGTACTCCACTATATAAAAAGACCGTATTTTTTTCATTCCTTCCTCAGTTGGTGTGCATTTGGGTTGTTTCCAAGATTAAGCTACTAAAATCGTGCTGCTACAAACGTGGGTGCACATATATCACTGTGGTGTGATGTTTTTAATCCTTCCAGGAAGACACCCAGAAGGGGAACAGCTGGGTCAAATGGGACCTCCAATCCTAATTTTTTGAGGACTCTCCAATTTCCACAGTGGTTGCACCAGTCTACACTCCCACCAACAGTGGAAAAGGGTTGCTTTTTCCCCACAGCCCTCCAGCATTTGTTATATTTTGTTTTGTTTTGATGACAGCCATTCTTTTTAGAGATGGAACTTTGGTCTGAATCACTTACCTACTATTTTTGACTTCTAATTTCTAGACCCTGAGAAGGAAATGATTTCCCAGTATCTCATTTTTTTATGGCTCTTGTTGACCATTAACAAGTCTGTAAAAGCAAATCACTTTACATAATTATTATGACATGAGAGCAAATTAAATTCCCAAGAGAACAGAAAATTCCACCAAATAAATAACCTACTTTTTTAGGTTCAGTCATGGCAAGTGATAGTTTTGAGGTAGGCAATAACCAACCTTAACATAAAAGGTCACTGACCTGGAGAAACTATAAAATTTTAAATATGGACCACGGTCCCATTGCTCTTGTACTGTTTTACAAGGGCACTAAACACTGGTTTCAGATAAGGTAAGTATGGGAAGGGGAGAAAGTGAGCATGTGAGTTCTAATGCACTATACATGGAAAAAGGAAAAAAGATTAAAAAAAAAAAAAGCATGACAGCCGGGCGTGGTGGCACACACCTGTAATCCCAGCACTTGGGAGGCTGAGGTAGGAGGACTGTTTCCAGTTTGAGACCAGCCTGGGCTACAAAGCGAGCTCAAGGTCAGCCTGAACTGAGACCCTGCCTTAAAAAAAAAAAGCAAGCATGACAGAGGTGGCACAAATAAGAAACAAGAGGAGGGTAGAATTAAGCTCAAATATTGTCATGTGTTGCTCAATGACGTGGCTATGTTCTGAGAAATGCATCATTATGTAATTCTGTCAATTTCATCACCACAAAATATATTCACACAAACCGGATGAAGTAGCCTACTACATGCACATGCAGTGTATTTTTATATATGATACAGCCTACTGCACCTAGTGCCACTGAGAACAATACATGATATTCAAGCACAAGAAGGGCTGGAGTATAACTTAGTGGCAGAGCATCTGCCTAATGTGTGAGAAAGAATGAAAGGAAGGCAGACAGGCTACAGGAAGGAAGGAGAGAGGAAGGGTGGCAGTGAGAAAGAAAGGGAGAAGGGAAGAGAGGGAGGGAGGGAGACATGGAGGAAAGAAAATACCTCAAGTATAAGAAAAATGATGCAATCAAGAGATGATGTGCATATGAAGTATATGAGACTGCTGCAAGTAGAGCACTGCATGCTGTCTTACAGTAAGTTTTTATAAGCAAAAGACACTCTAACACAGTGTGGCAAACCTATGGCACACGTGCTGCAGTGTGCTGTTTTGTATCACTGAAAGCTCTAAAAAGTTTACCATCATTTTTAATGTTAAAAAGTACAGTGAACACATATACCAGTAACAAAAGATTTTTTAAAAGAAAAATAAACCAGTAACAAAGCCACTTATTATCATTATCCATTATTATGTGCTGTACAAAACTGTACATGTGATACTTTTACAGAGCTAGCAGCACAGAAGGTTTATGCCAGCCTCACCACAAACATGAGCAACACAGTGCACTATGACGCTATAAAGGCTATCAGCCACCAGGTGAGTTTTTCAGCACCATTATAATCTTAAAGACCCCACGGTGTATGCGGTACACAGCTAACCAAAATGTAGTTATGTGGCACCTAACTGTCTATAATCCCTCCCAAACAATGCTAGTGACTTTAAACTCTCCAGTTAAACATTATCAAAATGTTTTTTTAATCCAATGTTAAGCTGTTCAGCAAAAGACACACGTAAGTCAATTCATTACATAAAGGTTAATGGAAAAAAAGGGGGGCGCCTCTCAACACCATTCAACCAAATCCTACCAACCGTGACCAAAGTAGGATCTATCCCAGGACAGCAAGTTTAGTTCAATAGAGAAAAATCAACCAAGGAAGGTACTTTACTGCAGATGTTGAATAAAAGAAGCAGCCACATTGATTATCTCAGTAAGTACAAAAAATATTAGACTAAATCCAATGTCCGCAAGGCAAAAACACAACAAAGGGAAATTTCTCAATCTCATAAAGGGCATCTATAGAAGATACAACTAACAGCATATTTACTGGTGAAAAGCTGAAAGTTTTCTCTCCTCAAGATTACCAACAAATTAAACATCAGGCATGATGGCGCACACCTGTCATCCCTGTGCTTAGGAAGCTGAGGCAGGAGGATTATAGTAAATTCGAGACCACCCTGGGTTACAAAGTGAGCTCAAGGCCAGCTTGAACTGCATAGTGAGACCCTATCTCAAAAAGAGCAAAAAAAAAAAATTACCAACAAATTAAGAATGTCTACTCTCACTTCTATTCAACATTTTACTGGAAGCTCCAGCCAAAGGATTAGGCAAGACCAAGAGATAAAAGGTATCCAGATTAGAAAAGAAGTCTGATTCTGACATGGCCATGGACATAGGAAATCCTAAGGAATTCACAATACAAAAAGCCATTAGTGCTAAAAAATGAGTCCAGCAAGATTGCAGATCATTACACAAAAATCAACTGTATTTCTATGCACTAGCAATGAAATCAAGAAAAAGTTCTATTTATAATAGCATTAAAAGGAAACACTTTGGAATGATTTAAAGAAACATAAATCATATACTCTGAAAACCACAAGGAAGAAAGGAAGGACAGACACCCATGTTCATAGGTCAGAAAGCACAATACTGACACTACTCCTCCCCAAATTGATCCACAAATGCAACACAACCTACATCCAAACCTCTGGTGGACATCCCACCTGCACCCCCATTCCAGTTTGTGGAGAAACTGAGAAACTGATCCTAAAATCTTTATGAAAACTTGAGGCGTCTAGAACTGCTAAATCAATATCTAAAAAGAACAAACTTGAAGAACCCACATTTCCCAATTTCAAAAAACACAAACTTACAGTATACAAGACACTATCACGCTGCATTGAAGAATCTAGATCAATGGAATTGAGTTCAGAAATAAAACCTGACGTGTATGATCAATTGACTTTCAACAGGTAAACAGACAAGTAAAAAGACAAACAGCAAAAGATTTTTTTTCAAATAAATGGCAGGCAGTAGGACAAGCACAAATCTATAAGGAAAGAATAAAGCTGAGCCCATATCTCACACAATATACAAAAATTTACTCAAAATGATTCAAAGACCTACATGTAAGAGCTAAAACTATAAAACACTTAGAAGAAAACATAGGTAAATTTTCATGACCTTGGAGTTGACAATGGTTTCTTAGATCTGACATCAAAAATACAAATAACTAAAGGAAAAAATAAAGGTAAATCAGAATTCATCAAAATTAGAAACTTCTGTTACAAAGGCCACCATCAAGAAAAAAAAAGGGCAAAAAAGAAAAACAGGCAACCCATGAAATGGAAGAAAATATTTGCAATTATATCTGACAAGAGATCTACAACTTATAAAGATCTCATTCCTTATTATAAATAAG
>RJWT010013919.1:0-21438 GCA_004365215.1 Cuniculus paca
TTGATTTTATATGTGTGATGGTATGAAAAGCTATTTTGAAGAAAAAGAGACATAGTAACCATTGTCCATTTTCTGTTATCTGGTTTTGAAGTCCTGTAATACTTTCATTCTTTTGTTCTGATTGGTTTTAATCTTTTTTTTATTATTTTATTTCACTGTGTATGAGGGTATGGACAGCTATTTTGAAGAGAACAAGAGATACTATGGAAGCCATTGTTGATTTCCTATTGTCATGTTCTAAAGTCCCATAATGCTTTCATTCTATTGTTTTGATTGGTTTTATACTACTTTGTCTTGTTGGATGATATTGTATGCAAAGATATATAGACAACTATTACAAAGAAGACAAGAGATCTTATGGTAGCCACTGTTGATTTCCTGTTGTCTTGTTGTGAGGTCGACTGTTACTTGCATTGTTCTGTTCTGATTTGCTTTGTTCTGTTTTGCATTGTTTTATTCTCTTTAAAATAAAAAAATATTAAATATCTACATGTAGAATTAGTCCCTAATCAATTATAAAGCTACTATATTTGATTACTATTACTATTAATACCTGCAGTGGTGGTGCAGGGAGCGGGCTTACAATGATACAAATCCAGCAACATATGAAGTGTGATAGAAATACACAGTGAATGATTTTTAAAAATTTTATTACAATAAAAGCCACATTGCTATTACTTCTCAAAATATTCCACCTCTCCCTGAACATACTTATTGTTCTTGCCACTTTCTGTAGCAGCCTGCAAGTCCTTTTTCATCAAAAATATGGTGAATGCCATTGCTAAGTGCCATCCAGAGGAAAGACAGGCTCATAAAACATTACAGTGTGTTCTCAACCACTGTATCCACTGGTGCTGCGTGACTTCTAGCCTTTCCTCAAAGTCAAAATGACTGTGCAAGGTAAATATTTTGAATAGATGGAAGACATCAAGGCAGCTAAGCCAATGTAACTAAAACTTATGAGAAAGAACTTCCACAACTGCTTTAGAAAGGGGCAAGCACAATGGGATAAGTGTGTGTATGTGTGTTTGAAGGGGGAGTATTCTGAGGGGAGTTAATGACAATGTGTCTTTAGCTATAATACAGTTTGAAAAATTTAAATGTTCACTGTATTTTTTGACCATACCTCAAACTTCTTTTTTCCCAAAGTTTTTGAAGCCTTACTTCTGTAGATGAGTCCCAGGCAATTAATTTGGAAACAACAAAAATAAGATTATGTGAACAAAGCTAGAATCTTCCTATGGCAAATGGCAAAATTTTCTAATTAGGAAATTATTTCATCATCCCCTTATTCACTCCAGTACAGTTCTTCTGGAGTACTTTTTAATACAGTGAAGGCAATAAAAGATACCACTACCTACATTTCATTGAAGTAACCTTTCAAAATAAAAAAATAATACAGGCAATTACTAGCAAAGCCGCTTGTTAAATGTATCAAAAAATCCTTTCTTAGTAGCTAGTTATTATAATAGGTGTGAGATAGGCCCTGTGAGCTATATTTATCTTTGAAAAGACAACTAAAAAGGGGTTCTTAGAGTTTACTTGTTGTAATTCCCACTCCAGCTGAGCTGGTATATGTATATATATACTATAACATAGTCTGAAGACACACAGGTTATGCATTGTAAATTTTTCAAAATCCAATGAATCACAATTATTTCAATTTACTTTGAGAAAGTAAATGCCATGATAATATGTATACTTTACCTTTCTCAGGCATTCATATTCTTCACGATGTTCCCCAGGCTTGCTCAATTTGATTGGTGCTCTGAATATAAACTCTGGAGGAAAAGGAAAATAATTTTTAACAAGACAATATAAAGCACCAAGACCATGTCCTATTTACAAGTAACATTAAAACTGTGCTCATCTTGATTTGAATATTCATTTACTCATTTAACAAATATATTAAAGGTTACAAATCAGGCACTGTTCTAAGTACTAGAAAAAGTACTGAACAAATGTAGTTCTTGCTCTCATAGTGTTTTATAATCTTACGGAGGGAACAGACAACAACGAATGTTTATGCATACTAAAAGTTGTGGCAATAAATGCTATAGGAAGAAAATAAATGTAGGGTGAAAGGAAAACCTTATTTTATATAGGGTGGGCTGGTAAGGGATCACTGATAAAGTAATATGTACGTTAAAACACCCCAGGGCAAAACTATACTCAAAGCTCTTAATCCAATGATACTAAGTAACATTTTAAATGAGCCCAAATTTTAATCATAATACATTTTTCTATTTCTCAACACTGCTAAAGCACTGTCCTATATATAACCTATGTATAATCTTGTATCTTGTATGTTTTTAAAGTTTACTTCTGTTATAATTGGTTAGTATGGAACTAAAAGCCCTCAGTGGTTTTAACTTATCTACAGAGTAAACTCAAAAATTCTTCAACATGACTTTCAAGGTCCTCCAGAGACAGACCACTTGAACTTCCCAAAACATTTTCTCTCTCAACCCTTGATTGTCTAGTTACAAAATACAGATAGGCCATATATTTTTAAACTTTTATTCTGTTTTCTCAGCTGACATTCTGTCTTCTCCCCTTCCCTCTATATATTTTTAAATCTAAGATATCAGGTTTATAGAAAGCACATAAGACATATTCATTATATAAATTGATGATAAAAACTTAGAACAAGAATAAAAGATAAGTCTTAAATGTCATCAGAAAGGAGGAGAAAGTACACACTTCTGCTTCCCTAAACATACATGACACTTCTTTATCTCCTCTCTATATACTTAATAGTCTAAATAAAGTAGTAATAAGTTGAAAACTTACTGATAACTACATTCCACTGAGGTTTGATAAATGTTCTAGAAAAGTAAGCACCTCAAAAGGTTGCTTTTTGGCTTTTTGTCATTTATTCAGTTGTCTTGAATATTTTACAAAAATACAAGAATGTTGAAGATACTTGGATGCAGTAATTGATGTAGATACCAAAAAAGAAAGAAAGAAAGAAGAAAGGAAGAAAGAAAGAAAGCCAGTAACTTAAAGCTCTACCAAGTACTAAAGAATTGTTAGATCCTGAGTTTGAAAGACAAACATACCATGACCTACACTCACTTAAAAAAAAAAAATCAACCAGGCCTGGTGGCGCATGCCTGTAATTCCAGCACTTGGGAGGCTGACATAGGAGGATCGTTGCAAGTTCGAGACCAGCCTGGTCTACAAAGTTAAGCTCAAGGCCAGACTGAATGGCATAGTCTCACAAAGACAAAAAAAAAATCACTCATAACTATTTTTGCCGTATTCTTTAAGCACACTTCCAATTACAAACGAATAGTATTTGAAATTAGACAGTGTTAAAAGGGGGGGGGGCAAAAACAGAACTCTCAAAGCAAAAATAGTACTTCAAATGCATTTACTGAAAACCTATTATATGCAAGATTCTTTCCATACATTTTCTCAATGAATTATCGCAGAAACTTTATTGTTGTGGGTTTTATTTATTTCCTGCACCAGGGATCAAACTAACAACCTCACACTTGCCAGGCAGGTGCTTATGCCACTGAGCTAAATCCCCAGCCCTCTGCAGAAACTGTAAGTACTACACTTGTGCCCATTTTGCAATAAGGAAACTGAGGGATTAAATGACTTGTTCAAGGCTACAAAGCTAGTGCCTGACAAAGCAAGAAGAAAAGCTCTAATATGCATAAAGAAGAAAATTATATAATGATTTTTTTAAAAAGGCAACCAACTAGAGTTCAGCTAAATCTATCTGCCTTACTACAACAAACTCCCACTGCAGTAACTTCCCTTGAACGTCCTCCTTACTATAGTTTAAAAAAAATCATTCATTTGTATGAACCTATACCACAGCAAAACAACTATAAGGAGAAATTAATCCCAAAATTACAGCAAGAAATTTTAACATACCACAACTTTAAAAGATTAGGCAAACAAAAAAGCAGTAAATATACAGAAAAAGTTCACAATAAATTAATTAATTGTTTTGAGACAGGGTTATGTAGTCCAGGGTTATGTAATCCAAATTGGCCTCGAACTCATGGCAATCCTCCTGCCTCAGCCTCCTGAGTGCTAGGGTTACAGACATGTACCACTATGCCTAAAATTATTAATCATATATATTTATATATGTATGCACTCCATGAATAGAATATACATTCCTTAAAGCAAACAAGGAATAATTTTAAACCAAACAGGTGTCGAATTTTTCAAAGAACTCGTACTATACCAACTTTGCTCTTGATTTGGGCTGCCATTTTGTAAGCCTAATTTTCTCCTTGTCTGTTGACTGTGTTTCCCATATCCTTTCTTAATAAATTTCTTTTCTTGTCAAACTCAGCACGGTAAATCTGTTTATTGTAAGTAATAATGCTGGTTGATTCAGTTTTTTATGTTGTACTTTGAAATGACCAGTAAACCCACACATAGTAAAACTGGTTAAGAAAAAGAATCAGAGAGAGAGAGAGAAAGAGAGAGAATAAAATACTCATAATGAAAAGGAGAAGGTAAATACAGATATCAAAGGTGCATTCAGATCTCCAGAGACTACTAAAACAACCAACTGGTGTTCAGCCGATAATGGTTGAATAAAAAAAAAATATATATATATGTATATATGCCCTATATACATATCTGCAAGTATAGCCTATGTCCATAGACTAAACTGCTGAAATCAGAATTATTGGGCCAAAGAATACTGTACTTTTTAACAGATAATACCAAATCATACTTTCTAAAGCCTGTATCAATTTATAATCCTGCTAGTAATGTATGAGAATGCCATTTCTTCACACCTTTTCCAACTCAAGAATGTTGAAAATTTTAACTGTCAATATAAAAAATGAAAGTGTCTTATATACTTGAGTGAAAATGAGTGCTTTTCCTACAGTTAAAAGTAGTCTATTTCTTTTTATATGAAATATATATGCATTTCCTTTATTCTTTCTATTAATTTTTCTCCTTGACTTGCTAAACGCTCTTTCTACATAAGGAAAATTAGTCCTATGTCACTTGAATAGTAATATTTTTCCTAGTTTATCTTTGTGCTGACTGGAGTTTTTCTTGTAGTTCTATTACTCAATTTCTCTCTCTTTTTTTCTTACAGTTTCTGCATTTTGTGTCATATCTGGAAAGATCTCTAGGCAAGATACAATAAATTATATCATAATTTCTTCCAATACAAACAAGATTCAACTTGTCTCTAAAAAAGTTGAAATCTTTATTTTTATATGAGCAACATAAGGAGCATAATCATGTTTAGGCTTATAAATAAGTCTACTATTCAACACAAGAGACCAAAAATATGCTAGTGATAGGCTGGTAGAAGTGATAATTTTTTTTTTTTTGTACCAGGAATTGAACTTAGGATCCCGCGCTTGCCAGGCAGGCGCTGTGCCACTGAGCTATATCCCCACCCAGAAATAACTTTAACTTACTGCTGGAGAATTGGCTCTTTCTAAAATGGTTCTTGCTGATATTCAGTACGAAGTGTCTTAAGAGCTTAACATCTTTATCTTTTATGCAGTATAAATAACAAAGTTATAAACCTAATACCCATTATAAAAGCTTTTGTGCTTCAGATAAAATCAATCTCAACTCTGCAAAATCAGAGTAACAGTGAACAGAATTCTGATTAATAATAACATTATAATGGGCTATTATATGGATCAAATGAATGCAATGAAATATTTCAGCTAACAAAGTGACATACAATACAATTTATTAAGTATAAAATTGTCATTGAGCATAGTGACAAATGTTTGTAATCCTGTCTCAGGCAAAGAATCACAAGTTGCAGGACAGCCTGAGCAACCTAACAAGACCCTGCCACAAAATAAAAAATAAGCAGGGCTGGAGATGTACTCAATGGTATAGGATTCTGGGTTCAACCTCCAGTACTGCAAAATAAATATTTTTTTTTAAATCTCAAAGTTTACATCAGGGTACGCAGGAACTAGGCATACTGACTGAAATCTTACTATGCCTCTGATTTATGTGAGATAAAAAGAAGGGATAAGAGTGAGGTATCAGTTTATATTCATCAAAAGTAGTACTGATATAAATCAGCTTAACCTTAGGTTAGGTGGTATGAGGATCTAACCTCAAGTTTTGTTTTGTTTTGTTTTGTTTTTTGGTACCAGGAATTGAACTCATGACCTTGTGCTTGCCAGGCAGGTGCTTCTGCCACTGAGCTATATCCCTGGCCCTAATCTTAGGTTAGGATTAATGAAGTTTTTCCTTCAAGTATACAAAATGCTAAACTTAATGTCATTTTTAGGTCAAACAAGATTGTACTATATTCAACGACATCATGCCCAAAAGCTCAAAACTTATACAGATAGCTTAAAGTATTTCTTGAATACTAAAACGGTTAAGCATAAAAAGTTGTGAATTGGTCCAATGTGACATTAACTTAAACATTTAATCTTATTTCCTATTTTAGAAATGCCTTCTAGAAAAGGCATTTCTGTGAACCTGCAAAAAGAGAAAACTATTGAGTTCAAATATTTGCTGTCAATTAAATGAAGGTATTTAGAAATGTCAGAGCTTCCCTTTGCCTTAGTCTCTTCATCTATCAAATGAAGATCAAAATACTAGCCAACCTACCTCATATGAAAGCAGAAGACCACAATTAAAAGTAGTAGTAGTGGTGGTAATCAGTGAAGAATCCCTACAATAAATAAAAACAGCTACCATTTAATCACTATATGCTAAATGTTGCACACACACATACACTCACATCTACAGAAAATGGCTGACACAGCAGGCCTACCTACCTATCAAAGTTGGCCCTTGGCTGACGGCTAGGAAGTTGGATTTCAGGAGGGCCCTGCCCTCCCAAATAGTTAGGAATGGTTCATTGTACCCAAAATGTATATAGAATCAATATGTTCAATACTTGGCTCTCCTGCAGAGTTTGAAATGTGTGAACATGCTAGGAACACGGTGGTCATGTGATCAGCTCCCAATAATAACTCTAAGGACTAAGTCTCTAACAGTGTTCCCTGGCTACTAATATTTCCCATATGTTGTCACATCTCCTTGCTGTGAGAATTAAACATACCTGGTGCACCTCCACTGAGAGGACTAGAAGCCACTACCTGGTTCCCCCCAGACTTTGTCCCAAACACCTTTTCCATTATTGATTTTGCTCAGTATCCTTTGACTACAATAAATCACAGCTGTGAGTATAACTATGTGCTGCATCCTGAAAGTGCTTTCTAGCAAATCACTGAAACCATGTGTGGTCTATGGAAACCTGCACGCACGTGCACACACACACACACTCATGTCATAATCTTAAAATCTCTTTAGATCTCAGTTTCTACCAGAAATATGAAAGTAATATATTAATTTCTAATGATTCAGTAAAAACATTTTTAAAAACTTATTTTTGGTTTTTGAGACAAGCTCTCATGCAATCTATGCTGAACTCATTACATAGCTTAGGCTGGCCTCTAACTCATGATCAACCTGCCTCAGATTCCTGAGTGCTGGGATTACAGCTCCATACCACCATGACCAGCCAGTAACAATACTTTTATGTCATTTTCATTTCATTCTCAGTACGTTTCTCTAAATTCTGTAAAACTCCATTAAATTTTAATATTGTAAGTAAAATACTATAATGATTTTAAACTTACATAAGAGTTATAATATCAAAAATAATTTGAACCCTTATAAAATTTGGTATTATAATTCTCCTGGATTTGTATGAAAAGGCCAGAAAAATGAAACTTTCCTCTTTTAAATTAGTCTTTCATAATATCTCTTACATTTGAATGTAGACTATATCTGCTGCATTTAACATTAACTGTACTAAAATAATTAATATTAATCTTTCAGGTTCTCTGATTTTTAATAAACAAAATTTACAATAAAACAGTCTGTATTTGCTGATGTGAGACTTAACTTAGTTTTTACTTCCCTTACCATTGTAGGTAGGGTCATGTGTCAGCTTCCTCTAACCCAAAAGAGGAAATTGTGGTTAAAATACCAGCAATATTACTACAAAAGGATAGCAACAAGATGTCAAGTCAGAACCAAGAAAAAGCAACACAATACTGCTTAGTCCAGAGGAGTCAGTCACAAATCTACCAATCCCTCCAGGAGCCATTGTAAGGATTTTGAAGTGTTTCACGAAACAATCATTCACACTCCTTTTACCTAACAGGAAAAAAAAAAAAAAGAAAGAAAGAAAAGAAAAAGAAAAAGAAAATGCTAAAAACTACTTGAAAGGTCACTGAAACTGGGTGTGGTGGCACATGCCTGTAATCCCAGCACTCAAGAGGGTGAGCCAGGAGGATTGCTGTGAGTTTAAGGCCAGCCTGGGGTTAGTCTGGGATACATAGTGAGTTCAAAACCAGCCTGAACTACATAGGGAGATCCTGTCTCCAAAAAAAAAGTCACTCAAATGCTGATTATCTTTGTATTCATAAATGAATCCAATGGTTGAAATACTTTCTTAATACCTATCTGACAATTACTATGTAAAACAGGAAGAGAAACTTGCTAACGATTTGATGCCTTAAGAACAATACAAACCCATGGCCAATGACCTAAACTGAGTATTGTACTGAGTCTAATATAAATTGTAGGGACAGCTACACTTCCTTAAAGGTCCTTCCTGAAAACAGATGTCTCACTGGGGTGGGGTTACTGGTTGTTAATATAGGCAAGCAAAACAAACTACCAGACATTTTGCTAACCATATCAAATCACGTGTCATTGCCAAAGCATCCATGTTTAATACTGTATTAGAAAAAGAACCTCACTCAACAGTATCAGGAAGGTTCTATTTCACAACTCTCAAATCCAAAGGAGAGGATCCCTTGCTACTTGACTATGCTTGAATTTTTTTCACTCCCTAGGTTTAATTTGTTGTAAGTACAGCAGGTTTAATTTGTTATAAGTACAGCAGTTTGGACTTATAACATCTTAAGACTTACTGAGTCTTGGGTCCTAATTTGAATATTCCCATTTGTTATGCATTTGTCCTTGGACAAATAAAAACTTTCTTTGAACTTGAATTTCCTCACATACAACAACCATATCTCAGAACTAAAGACAAGATAAAATTAATGAGTTCAAAAGCTTGCAAACAGCCAGGGATGTGCCAGTGAATCAGAAGTTGAGGCAAGAGGATGGCGAAAGTTTGACACCAGCCTGGGCAACTTAGCAAAATCCTGTCTCAAAATAAAAAAAATAAATAAATGGTCTGAGGATGTAGCTCAATAGACTACCCCTGGGTTCAACATGTAGAAATATACACACATAGGGAAAAAAAGTTTATAAATTGCTAACCACTTGGTGAATTATTTTGCATTATGCAAAAATGATTATATCAATATCAGCTGTAAAATAGATGGGGAGTAATATATTTTCCTTAAACATACAGGGTTAATTTTCTGTAATCACAAGACTTGGTTTTATATCACTAATATTTCAATATAACTTATCCATATGACAGGGTCTCTATCTCTTCAGCTCATATCACTTCATTCCCTCCTTATTTTATATTCCATCAACAGTTTATGGTTTCTGAACCAAACATAAGTTTCTGTCTCCATGCCTCTACCTGAAATGCTCTTACCTTCCACTCATACACTCCACAGCTACCTCCTTCCACTAAAAACAACTCATCCTTAAAACTCAGTTTAAATTTCTACAGAACAAGGACTGGAGATCTAGCTCAGTGGCATAAGTGCCTGCCTGGCAAGTGTAAGGTCTGAGTTTAATTCCTGGTACATACATACATACATACATACATACATACATAAATTTCTACAGAACATAAGACAACAAGGCCAAATGATAAACTTCAAAAAAGTACTTGTCACATATGTAATAAATGCCTAATTTCTGTCTCTATCACCACCAGCAGCACTGTTACAACAGTGGTAATTACAGGACACCAGGCCCATCTCTAAATCATTCAGTTTTCATAATGTCCTATAGATGGAGAGATGCTATTATCACCATTTTGCAGATGAGAAAACTGAGGTACAGAGAGTTTTAACCTGCCAAGGGTATATTTCTGTAAGTAAAAGAGATATGACTGAAAGTTAGGCAATCTGAATCCAGGATGTGTGCTCTTATTCACTCTGCCAGACAGATAGACAGGAGACAGACAGGTGCCTAACAACCACATGTAACAATGGACAAAGGATACAAACAGCCCATTTATATTATAGAAATAAAATACTTTTATGTATCAGATTGGAAAAGATTTAAAATCTGATAAAGACAAGAGTTGACAAGGATATCCTCTCCTTAAAGATGTGTATGTGTGTGTGTGTGTGTGTCTGTATAGAGATATAAAAATATTCACCACAGATCACTCACAATACTGAAACCTGAAACCAAACTAAATGTCCTTCAAACACAGATATATAAATTATTAAATGACTGGGACTCCATGGATCCATATTGTCCATTTTTATTCCAGGTTTGGTTTTTTGGTTTCCCTAGTAATTTTGGTTAAAATGCCACTCATCACCTATGACAAACTGTAGAGGCTCTGGGTGATATTATTTCCTGTAGAGGTTTCACCACATTCTCTGAAAGTAGTTAGAATGAGGGTAGATCATCTCATAATCCAAATAAGACTCGAGCTGATTCAAGGCTGGTTACAATCTTTGCAAGCTTGTAAAGCTTTTTCCAGCTTTGCCTGTACCCCTCCAGAGGCTGAATGAGTGTCTAGTGTGTTTACCAGTCCTAACTTCCCTGGAATCCTGAACTTTTCCCTCCTCAACACTAAAGAACTGATAAAAGTCTGCCTTATTTTTCAGTAGCTTTCTGCCAGGTTTCTAAGCCTTTCCCCCTACACAGTATAACAATCAGCAAATGCCTCACGGAAAAAAGGAGGTAGAAGGATGCACTTCCCTTCTCTCCAAGATCTTGGTCTCTCAGACTCTGGTTGCCATGCCAGCCCTGAACTACACAGCCTCATGAAGAAAGCTCTTCTGACTTTTCTGCCTCTTGATAGCTGCTCTCTCGCTTGGCCAAGAATCCACATGTCTGAAATCTTGGCTACCTTGGCAACTCACAGTGTTTTGTTTTGTTTTGTTTTTTTTAAGCCAGCTTTTCTAGCTATTCTCAGCAGGAGTTTTTGTCTGCTACAATCTGTTCCACTGTAGCCAGAAGCAAAATCCACATCCTTCATAAGCATTGGAGAAGACGAGATTTCCATGATAAACCTAGAAAACAAAAATGAGGCAGAGCTATCTTTTAGAAGTAGCAAAGGAAGCATATCATAAGGTAAATGTGTATTCAAAAGTAAACATAGAGGAAGAAAAAGTAAAAAGAGTTGAACTGATGAAGGTAAGGCTTCCTGGAGAAGGTGAGTTAAGTTAGGCATCGGCAAAAGAAAGCTATTCCTGGCATAAGAAACAACATGAGCAAAGGCAGAAATGAGTGTGTGTGTCAGAAAGAATAAACTTGGGTGGAGAATAGCTGGAGGTAACGCTGGGGAGATGAGATGGAAGCAGCTGATGAAAAGACTTAATTCTGAGGCATTGGAGCCTCAGGATTACTTCTAGAAACAAACACATATATTCCTAAGTCTGATGAATATGGAGAAAGTGGCATGAAACTCTTCTCTAAGATTAATCTAAAAATGGTAATAAGGATGGAATGGCCAATCCTTACTGACTGAACACAAGACGTTAGATAATAATGAAAGAAAAATGAAGAAACAGTTCTAATAGATCTCTGGGGAAAATGGGAGGAGGTAGTAGTCTCTAAAGGACTGCAAAGTGGTAACATGGATTCAAAAAAGAAGCTAATGAGACCCTACTTACATCTTATCCATACTAAAGTTCTGATGAGAAAGGACATCAAAGTAGAAATGTCTCGTGGGCTGCTGAGTATAGCACTGTAACTAAGAGATTAGATCTACATATGTTGGAAGGTTCACTCAGACATGTTAACAAAAACTGTAAGAGTACATATGTTTGGATGAAGACTCTAAAGGACTAGTGAAACAGTAGAAAAGGAGGCTACACAAAGAGGTTAAGGGGCTTTCAAGTCAGGTATGGGAAGACAGAAAACTGCAAAAGAAAAGAACAGGAAACCAAGAGCCAGTAAATTTTTTTTTTAAAAAAGCAGTACTATTTCTCAATTATAGCAATCACATTAATGTGGCTAAAAGTCCTTACAAACAGGAAATTTGAAGGTGTAATTAATCACAAAGGATTAAGAGGTTAAAGAGGTAATGAGCTGTGAAGAAAAAGATACAAGTAGAAAATACTCCTTTGAGAGTCATGAAAGGAATATAATAAAAAGTAAAACATATGTGGTCCAAGTCCTAAAGAAATTTACAATCTTGCAAGGGAAGGAAAAACAATTGGGTGAAACAATCACAGAACACGAGTTACAAAATTAAATACTACTAGTTTATTGTAGTTTGTTGAAAAGAAAGATTTGTGTTATTATCTGTTACTTTTTTATAAGAATCTTTTTATGTCTTATACTGAGTAACTACTTTGAGGATAATGATACACAATGTAGTTACTATTGTTATTCTCTTATTTGAAATTTTGTTTTTTCAAAAAGCAAAACTTTTTTAAAAAAACTAAATACCTCAGTGCTGCACAGAACAAAATTTGGCGATACACAACAAAAGAAAAGTAACAAATTAAAGTTCCGTAGGATCCCCCTTTTTCCATGGTTTTACTTTCTACAATTTCAGTTACCCTTGATCAACTGTAGTCTGAAAATGTTATATGGAAATTTTCAGAAATAAACAATTCATAAGCTTTAATAATTTTATACTATACTGTTACAGTCGTTTTATTGTTGATAATGTTACTGTGTTTAATTCATAAATTAAACTTTATCACAGATATGTATATATAGGAAAAAAACAATAAACAGAGGGTTGGGTATGCTCCATGGTTTTAATCATCTACTAAAGGTCTTGGAACATATCCTCAGCAGATAAGGCAGAACCATTTTATCTCTTCTACAACAAAACATTAGATTACTTGCAGATATATACAGGAAATAAGAGGCCATATCAGTCTCAAGTTTGCCTCTTGATGCTACCTACCAAACTTCTGAACAACCAGTGCAAATGGAGCATATTAAAAGTGAAATTTTAATATTAAATTAAGCATACCACTCAGTGGAAATGCAGGGAATAAACCCCAAATGTATGTGAAAGCAAATAAAAGTACTTTCCACTTGATCGACTATTTTTTGGTTTACTCCAACTCTCCCAGAATACAGATGATATCCAAATACCAACTATATTAAATGACTGCAATTGCTCGTTTATCCACTTGCCCAAGACAAGGAACAAGTTGTAGTAGGTAATACCAAGAGTGTTTACCTGGGAAGAAGAGGAAATACACAGAGAAAATGTTAAAAAAAAAAAAAGTAAAATTTAAGGTCAAATTTTAGACTGCTTACCTAAATATAATTAATGCTTTTGATTACGATTGCATTAAATTTCATTGTTTGGGTTTTTTTTAACTGTGCTTTGGCAAAGAATTAATCAAATCAAAATGACACAGTCCACACACCAAGAATTTATAAAATGTACTTTTGATGTAATAACTTAATTTCTAGGAATCTATTTAAGAAAATCATCTGAAACATAGAAAAAATTTTATATAAGATTTTTCATTGAAACTTGTTCATGATTGCAAAATAAAAACAAATAATAACCTTAATGTTCAATATTGAAGAAATGGTCAGGCTATGTATAGTCTATATGATGTACCATTCAGCCATTAAAATTATGTAGACAGTTTTTAATAGTATGAGATATTGCTTTAATAAAAAGGGAAAACATTTAGGTTAAGAAAAAGATGAAAGTCACCCAACTGAGTAAGCCTTATCTCAAACAATGAAACAACATTAAACATATAAATGGCAAAAACATGATAGAAAAAAACCACTGACATAGTCATAGAACTTAAAAAGGGAGAAAAAGAAAGTAATACTGATAACGTTGTTATCAGTGTAAGAATAATGGAAACAGTCACTAGAAATTAGTAGATTAAAGAAGAAATGAACAGTGAGGAAGAAAGGTGCTTTGGGATGAGAAAATATACAAAGAAAAGGCATGAGTTGCTTTCCCCAAAGCATTTATAATGTAGTTTATTGGTTAAGACAAACTTGTAGGACATTTTTTAAATGTATTTAAAGAACTATGGAGACAACAACAGAGTTACACAGAATAAACAACTGCCAAGTCAGTGTTATGAATGCTGCAGTAAGAGTCTACAGGATGAAGAAAACAGAGCTGCCAAAGAGAGGCGACGATTTCAGAAGCTGGGATGAAGCTGGATCTAGCCGGCTAGTCATAGTTTCCCAACTCCTGAATCAAAGAAAGACAAAGGCACTTGAGATGAACTGGATTCCCAAATATAGATTCAAGACAAAGGTAGAGTCAAAGCAAATAAATTTCCTTGCTGAATTCAGAAGTGGCTTAAACAACAAGCCTTTATTATTTGGCAACCTGCACTGTACCAGCATACTCAAAGCAACAAGAGGCACAGATTAAAGAGGTCACAGAAGCCATTGTAGGTATGAGAATACTGCTGTGATGAAGAGCATGGATCCCAAGATCTTTTACCCTTGTAAAAGTAGACAAAGACCATGTAGTTATCCTGACCACATCTACCGCCACTACAGTACCAAATCCTTTGGCCTTCATTTCTGCAGTCTGAAGAAAAGCATCATTAACAAAGGTCCACAGGGTAAAATGATACTGAAATTAGAAAGAGTGCAGGAACCAGACAGAGCTACATTCAAATCTGCACTTCCTGGCTACATACCTGCCAGTGTTTATCTTTGCTAAACATGCTTCTTCATCCATAAAACAGAGTAATTCCAACCTGAATAGAGTTCATCTCATCTAATCCTCCAATATTATTTGGTATAGATTCTGGGGGCATTCAACACTATCCTATCTTGCTGCCCTGTCTCTCAGACTATTTTCAACATCGTTTCTGTAGTTCCATATAAAGAAACCTGACCCTATCACTCACCTGCTTAATAACTTTCATTGGCTCCCCATTAGCTTCGGGGTATATACACAGGATCCAGTCTATGACTCCAACCACATCTTCCATCATCCCATCAAATGTCCATTCCTTCCCAGGCCTCACTCAGCTCGCTATTCCTAGGTTGTATCTTGTCTTCACTATGATTTACACATGCCACTTCTTCCCAGGATATCTTTTCTTCCTTTCATAATATAAGCCTTTCCTATTCATACTTCAAAACTCTATTCACTGGCTTCTGCCTTGCAGTTTTTCCACTAACTCAGAGAAAATTACATCAGCTGTCCATAGACCTTCACAGCATTCTACATTTATTGCAATTGCAGAATTTATCACAATTGTAGTGGCATTTATTACATGTGTTTCAATGACCTGAGCTTGCCTTTGACTCCCTAAATCTGAAGATAGGGATGACTTCTTGATCTGTATCTCAGCATCAAATAAGGCCTTTAAAATTTTTTATTGAATGAACCAACAAAAAGTCTAATACTAGCACCATTTTGCATGAAGTCATATTAAAGAATATGTTGTCTAAAGAGAGCTGAATTTATACAGCTTTTCTTTTCTGACTGACATACTTTAAAATGACAAGAATGGCAAAGGAATTACTGCATAAAGAAAACCCTACTTAGGACTTTCTTCCCTTCATTAAGCACTAACTGAGTGTCTACTATATTCTAGGTACTATATCATATACTGAATCCACAAAGCCTCATCTCTAACCTCAAGGTCCTCAGGGTAGTGCTTCAGATACACAAACAAGGAGCTGAAATCCAGTGAGGGACCATAAATTCAAGTGGTGGCACAAAGTTTCCTTTGTGAGAAAAAGTCATACAGAGCACATACATTTCATATAGATCTTAAAAAGTGAGTATAAGTTTGCTAAGCAGATAAGAGGGAAGAGTGTTCCAGGAAGAATAATCACAGGTGATAAATCAAAAGCTTTGAAAAAGCATAATATATCTCAAGAACTCTAAATAGTGTGATATGAGCAGAATCTTGGGCAAAAGAAGAAATGGACTGAAGAGATGAACTGTGAAAGGTTAACCGAAATACAGAAATGATCATGGCATTTAAACACCTGAATCCTGAAATGAGGGGAGCAGATTTTGATTCACTAAAAAAGAAAACTTTCAAATGACTGAAACTATATAAAAAGAGAGCAAAACTACAGATTCAGCAAAGCGGGAGAAGTATCCCTATTCATGTATAAGACCAATCCCTCCCACAGTGTTCCAGATCTCATCTTCCCTTACATCTTCACAAACTTAGCGTATTCAATTTTCTCCTTTGTCTCCAGTTCATTCATTTCTCCCTCAATCCTATGATAATACACACATGTAACATATATTTATTGGTAACTTGATACTATTTTAAAAATACTCTTGAGGTCTTGTCACCCAGCAAGTACTGACCCATGTCTCTGCCCTTTTATTGCAAATCCCTCCAAAGACTGTCCCAATATCCACTGTTTAACCCATTCTACTAGAGCTTTCCACCCACCGCACTACTCCACTAGAGTGCTTTTTAAAAAGTCAACAAGGGGCTGGGGATTTAGCTCACTGGCCTAAGTGCCTGCCTGGCAAGCACGAGGTCATGAGTTCAATCCCCAGTGCCACAAATAAACAAATAAATAAATAGTCAACAAGAGAAACCTGTAAGGTACCTCAGGATGGGCATAGAGTACACAGGCACAAAAGAGTTCAATGGATATGTATGATCTGATATGCAAACAGAATCTTAACCTGATAACCAAAGATCTTTAAAAACAAAAAACAAAACACTAGCCTTATTGATGGTGTCATTTTAGGATAAACTGATGCAGCTTTATCATATAACTATCTTGACAGTAATACTATCCACTTCCTTTGGAAAACAAGAAAGAAAAGAGATGCTAAAGTTCAGCAGTTTTGCACCACCTTCATCAGTGTGAATAATCAACAAATACTATACTTTTATATCTCCATCACAACTGTCAAACACTTCTTGTAACCTAGTTCTCTAAAATAAACTAAAACAATCAGTAAGTACAAAAGATAATTGTTTCTTCAATGCCCCTTTTCATACATTCTTGTCTTCAAACTCATCTTTTATAGGACCCTTGCTCAATATCTCTATACAGTAGTAGGAACTCTATAATGTCCATTAAATGTAGTATAAATATAGTATAAAAATGAAAACAAGTAATTAAACATAAATCTGACCCCATGTACCATCACAAAAGAAAACCCTTCTAATTCTTATAATTAAAAAGTTGTACATCTTTTAAAAGCATTTTAAAAATCTGGCAACAAATATATAATTGTTAACAACAGCTGTCTCTGGAGCAGACAAACAATGTGGAATGCCTTCCCTTCTTCACTGTGCTTTTCTTTATTCAGTTTTTCTATAGGGAATTCCAAATGACTAATAAGCCTCATTAAATCTGGGCTTTGCTCTTTGTAACTCCATTTTAAATACTTAGCCATCATAAACGAGCTTCTTAACATTCTCTCACAAGTTCATGACTTACTCATCTTTGCATTTCTAGCACCTAGTAGAATGCATGGCACACAATATGAGTGCCCATAAATGTGTAAAAATGAATGAATGTATATAGTAGCTAACATTTAACAGATATTTGCTTTCTATAAACATTTTACATTTATCATCGCATTTAAACCTCACAAGTTTGCAATGTAGCTACTATTATCCACACATTAGAAAAGAGGAAATTTAGGCACAGAGTCTAAGCAGTCTGCTCAAAGCAACACAGCTAAGTGGTAGATCCAGAACTCAAATTCAGATCCATTAACTTTCTATGCTTGGTTTCTTTCCAATATGCTACGTAGGATATAAAACATTATTACATTTAACTACTAAGTAAAAAATTGTATTTATCATGCACACATTTATAATCCTTCCAATATCATTAGAAGCATAAATACGAAGGAGTATTGCTGTGCCTGGGATCCAGTAGGTAAACACAGAGGCAAGCTTCAAAAGCAAACAGTGACCTAGTGGTACATTTATAGAAATAATCATTTTCTCCTCTCTCCTTTTACACTCACCTTATATTACATGATTAACACCGTGCTTTAAATTATCATAAACACTATAATCAAGTCATCTATACTGACAAACATATATAAAAGGTCTCATAATAGTACAAGAGAAAAAAACCTAACAATAAGTACCAGCCTGAATCATTCGAGCTGGTGGTGTTCGGTTAGTTGGGAAATTTTGAACTTAGGCTATCATACAGTCTTTCATCCCACTTATCCAACAATTATTTAAGAACCTACTGTATGACGTGTACTCCAGCACCATGGGAATCAAGACCATCCTTCCTCTGTCCCAACCCTGGTCTGAGCACTTCAGACCAAATCTCCTACTCACCAAAAGCTCTTTTAAGTACTTATAAATTAAATTATTTTTCACTAGCAAATTTGATAAAGTGTTACTGAACTCCCAAACATGCATGCATACATAATGTATATGTGTATGTGTGTATGCATATATAAGTGCATATATGAATGATAGTATATATCCATTACAGATTAATAACTGTGTCACTAACATTTACCAGGTGGCATACTATGAAAGGCTACCTGGTATCTAGACCTCAAACATTTTAATGCAATCCACAGTAAAACAAAGATACATTTTACATCATTCCCTAGTTCATGAATAAACTTACATGTAAAATTGAAACAAATTACTCACTATGTTAACATCTATTCCTTTTCAGAAAACAAACAAAAACTGCTTATTTTATCCCAGTAAGCTGACTTAACACTTTACATTGATTGTCTTCCTTAAACCTGGTCATATTTCTTAGAAGCAGTTACAAGTATTGTCTCCACTTACAGGGAGGCAGAGGTTTGAAAAGCTAACACCCTTATCCAAGGACCAAAATATGAGCAAAGTAAGTAAGAGATCAAAATTTGCACCAAACAGTCTGGCTACTGTACTAGTATCATAAAAAGAGTTTCACTATATAGGGCCTAACATAGCTTGAGCCAGAAGTCAGAAAAACAGCATACCTAGTAAATTAACATTTACTCAATACTTAAGTGCCAGGCACTATGCTAAGTGTTTCCACATCCATAATTCTTATTTAAACCTTGTAACAACTCTGTGTGGTTTGTGGTATTTACTTTTTATGGATCAGAAAACTGAAACCCAAAGAAGTGAAGCAGCTTTGACAAGGTCAATCAGAAAATGGGGGAAACCTTGTATTCAAATCCAAGTTTTGCCTTCAAATGTAGACCCACACTCTAAAATACCTGTCCTGCATAAATAAAAGTGATTTCCATTTTTAAAAAATGTAATTGTCCCTTAGATCAGGTAAGAGATTCACTAAGCTAATTCAAGTCATCAGCAAGAAAGTCAACCTTTTTGTATTTTCCAAACTAGTTTACACATTACAGAAGCACTTTTCATTATGCTGAAGAGTAGGAAGAATCAAACATTCAAAAGCAAGCAACAAGCTTGACAAAGTCTGAGACACTATAAACTAGTCAAAATGTACATTAAAAGATGTCAAAGCAAACAACCAAATATTACAACTAGTCATGTACTTAACAAGTAACTCTTATGTCAGTATAGATTAAGTATCAAGAAGGTTGATGGTAATGTGGAAAAACAGGACAAAAATGGATAACCTACAACTAACTTCACTGAATTATAATTGAAATCTATGTTTTCCTATTTGTCTTAATAGAAACACACTTGTCAAAAGACTAAATGTACACAAGGTATGGTTTAAAAGAGGAAATAAGCGGGTTTGTGCATCTTACTCATTTGAGGAACTATAAGCATTTATTCTGGAAAAAACAGCTACTGGTAGATATGTTAGATGCCATAACCATGCAGTCTCACAATTTAACAATTTATTATGGAAGATCCTATCTGCTGCTAAAAGAGCATTAGTGTTTTTAGGGCTGCCTCTTACCTTCACCTGTGAATTACAGTGGACCGTCAAGTTACAACCAGGCTTACACACAAACACTTGGGTTATGATTGGAATTTTAGGCTTAACTTATAACCAAAGTCTTGTGTTACATCCTGAATGTCGGCCATTTGTATGGTTATAATCAGAGACCCATGACACCAGGAAAGTGTATGTAAGCGTACATAAGCATCAGTCTGAGCCCAGATGTGTCTGTGGATGTCATTTCAGTCAGTGCTTTATATAACCACTACAAAGTGACTATCAGAACAGCCCTCAAAAAGCTAGAAAAGCAGCTAAGGAAGGAAGGGAAGGGAAAGAAAGCAATCACAATGGAGAAGAAGAAATAAACTGAGAAATATGAGATGCATTCAGGTGACCCATCTCAGTAATATGTACAGCATGTCAAAATCCACCATTTCGACAATTTTACAGAGAAAAGATTTGTATAAGGAAGCTAGTGTTGCTAAAGGTGTTACTCAAATTAGCAAGTTGCAACAGTGTTCAACAAGGAAGAGAGGCTATTATTAGTGTGGATGAACAAAAGGTGGGGGGCACACTATAGCATATCTGAGTCTATAATTTGTGAAAAAGCTAGGGCTATAAATGTAGATCTCATAAAGGATAATCCATCAACAAGTGATAATGGTGAAACATCTTGTGCTGGTAAGGGGTGGTTTCACAACTTTAAAGCAAGAACTGGGGTTCACAGTGTAACTAGGCATGGTGAAGCAGCCAGTGCTGATAAAAAGGCTGCTGAAAACTACATATACCACTTTGAAATGATGATACAAGAGAAATGGCTGTTGCTCTCATTAAGCTCAACTGTGATGGAATACACTTCTCTGGAAGAAAATGCCCAGGAGAACATACATTACCCAGGAAGAAAAGAAAATGCCAGGCCACAAGCCTATGAAGGATAGGCTAACCTTATTGCTATGTGCCAATGCGAGTGGTGACCTGGAGATAAAGCCTCTCTTGGTTTATCACTGTAAGACCCCTAGAGTGTTCAGAAAACATAAAATCATGAAGAAAAAGCTAGGGGTTATGTGGAGATCTAACGTAAAAGCCTAGATAGCAAGAGTAATTTTTCTTGAGTAGATCAGAGGGTCTTTCTGTCCTATTGTTAAAAAAAAAATCTAGAGGATAAAAGGTTTACTACTCAAGGCTCTCATCATCATGGACAATGCTTCTGTTCACCGACAAGATTTGGAAGAACTGGCTGAAGAATTCCTATAGTTCTCAGTTGTGTTTCTCCCACCTAATATAACTCCTCTACTGCAGCCTAAGGACCAGTAGGTTACAGCTAACTTTAAGAAGCTATACACCAAGGCACTGTTGCTAAAGTGCTTCTAGATGCTCTCAGACACAGATTTAACCCTTAAAGAGTTCTGGAAGAAACATTACAACATCCTTTCCTGTGTGGGGTTAATTATAAACTCCTGGGCCAATGTCTTTCTAAGGACACTGAGATCTGCTGGGAAAAAAGTGGGGCCTAAAATTATACAG